>VUQH01024250.1:0-18090 GCA_015106775.1 Etroplus canarensis
TGACGGTGTGGATACAGATCACCTGACGTTAGATTACAGCCATGTCATGGTTTCCCGATCTCTGTACAGTTGCCCGTTGACGTACAGTTTGTCCACAGCAATGACAGCTCGGGAACCTTCCTGGATGAACCTTTTTCGGATCGGGAACAGGACCTTGTGACGCTCCAGGATTTCCTTGGGAAACTGGTCGTTGACGCTGAAGTCCGTTCCTCTCAGCTCCCGGCTGCGGCTCTTGACCAGTTCTTTGTGTTTATAATGTTCAAACTTTGCGACGATCGGTCGGGGTCTGTGTCCGTCAGGTCGTTTTCCTCCCAGGCGGTGAACGCAATGAAAAGTGATGGATTTCACCGTTTCCCCCGGGAGTTTCAGGTGGGTCTGAATAAACTCCTTCACTGTAGTTTCCGGGTCCTCTTCAGCCTTCTCCGGGACGCCTGCAAAGACTAAATTATCCCTCATGCTGCGGGCCTGGAGGTCATATTCATATTCAAATTTGCCGTGCTCTCGCCAAAGTATCGCGTGATCTCGCGTGGTCACAGCATTCGCCTCCCTCCCACCACTTTTGGCTAAAACCAAACATAGCATATTACTACAAACACCTCATTCCAACGTCAAGCACGGTAGTGGAGGGGTTATGATTCAGGCTTGTTTTGCAGTCACAGGACCTGGCCACCTTGCAGTCATTGAGTGAACTTCTCTGCAAGTATTCTAGAGACAAATATGAGGCTCTCTGTCCAACAGCCGAAGTTTGGCCAAAATTGAATCCTGCAACAGGACAATGATCCAAAGCACACTAGCAAATCTACAACAGAATGGCTGAAAAAGAAAAGAATCAAGGTACTGCAATGGGTTAGTCAAAGTCCAGCTCTCAACCCAATTCGATGCGGTGGGACCTTAAAAGCTGTGTATAAATGAATGCCGGAAAACCTTCAGGAACTAAAGCAATGCTACAAAAAGAGCAGTCCAAAATTATCAGGTTAGGCCAGTAAGCTGTATCCATACGATGCATCGTTTCAACAAAGAGAGACACGCATCTGTTAATTATGGTGAAAAAACCCAGTTAGCAGCCATGCCCCCAACTCTGAGCCTTAAAAAACCCAAATGGGTGACTTATTAAAAGATCTGAACCACAATGCAGTTGTTATGAAAGGGGAAATTATTGAAATAGACCAGAACTGTGTTTTTATATTGAGTTGTAAACATGCCAACTTCAGAGTCTGTTGGAATTGACTCACTTTTGGAGCCAGCCTCAAGTGGTCATTAGCGGAATGGCAGTTTTTTTTTTTTGCTCTTTTTCCACTTTAATGTTATTTATATAGAACCAGAGACTGCTTCTTGTGTTAAATGAACTTGCTGTGATTTTGGTAGGATGTTTTGTGCTCATGTAAACTCCTGTCACTAAGAAGGTGCCCAAGAATAAAGGTTTGCAAACAGGAAAAAAAAGATACACTACACACAAATCCTTTTCACATTACATCGTACTTTATTTTTATGCATCACATATTAATGTCAGTTTATTTAAAACATCAATGTTTGGTGGTTTTCAAAATCGCCCCCTGAGGAATAGGAGGGTCTCTGGAAGCAGAAACCTTCCTACATACACAGCTGGATGGCGATATACAAGGAACCGACCCGATGGAGCAAGACATGCCGAAATAGAAGAGGGGGCCCTGCAGAGCAGGAATGGGGGCTGCACATTCGACAAATAAACAGCTAAAATATGCATTTCATACAGTGTGTAAAATATACACAACATACACCTGCTAAAACATCACACTGAGCTACAGAAGGCCAGTAAAGAGGGCGAAAATACAGCAGGATGGCAGCAATCTGTAGAAGCTCTATGATTAGAAAAGCAGACAGTGATATGGGAAAAATGCATGTGGAGGAAGACTTTAAATTCCTTGAGATGTAACTAGTGCAAAAAAACATCATTTTTAGCCAGCTATGAGGAAAAGCACCATAAACTTATTTCTAACACCTCCAACTTTGACAGAAAAATCTATTCAAACAACCATTTTCAACTGATTGGATATCTGCATTGTAATGTTAGTATTAATTGCAATTGCACTGTAAATAAAAAAAGCATACAAAAGTAAAAACATGAGTAAAAAGCCATGAATATGAAGGCAGATGATGGTGCACAGTTCAAATACATCAATAACATACAGGTGTACAAGATGAAGGCAGTACTGGGTCCCTTGTCTCCACGTTAGTACAATACATTGAACAAAGAAAAAGAAGAAAAAAAAAACAAGCACACAACCTCAAATTCCACTTCAACTTCGCGCTAAAATCTTTCCTGCTTTCTGCGGCCCCTTCAGTGTTTATCTAGCCAGTCTGCAGCCTTCCAAGCAAGTTAACATCACCCAGTGCACATCATATCTTTTCAATACACATCCACTGAAGTCCAGTCACTGTGCAGCTTCATGCTCAGCCTCAATTGGGGAGCCCACGGAGGACCCACTGGGGAGATGGAGCGATGCGTTTATGCCTCGTGTGAGCATCAGCGCCAGGAGGAGGGGCAGCTTGGACAGTTGCATTGTTACAGAGGGATTATTAAGACAACCATGACCTCTCACCCCACTTCAACTCAACTGTACGTCACTGGAGAAAATCTTTACAGAGCTCTTAACACACAAGTGGCAAGATATGATGTGGTATTCTATTTTGTAGTGCAGTGTTTGCTGTCCTGAAATATGACCAATCTCAGAGCCAAACAAGTCTTTTCATGCACGTTTCTTCCTCCTATCGCTCCATCAGCCCACCTTCTCTCTTTATCTTTCTAACAGCGTTGCACAGTCCAATTCAACTGTGTAATTCAACGCAACTGTTGAACACAAGCCAAATCAGGATGACGGCCAGAATTTTCTGGATGATGCAACGTTGCGTAATATCACTCTTGATCTCAAAACCCTTTAAAGAGGACCTGCTGTGCTTTTGCTTAGTTTCTGCCACACAATTGTGGAGACTCTATTGAAGGTTGCCTGGGCTCTCCCTTAGAGACAGGGTGGGGAGCTTGGTTATTCAGAAAGAGCAGAAAAGCAGAGTAGAGCCGCTACACAGTCTCATCAATAGAAGCCATTTCAAGTGGTTTGGGCATCTGACTAGGATGCTTTATTGGCATCTAATATGAGTGGTGTTTTGGCCATGTCCTACCGGGTGAACACAGAGGAGAGATTATATCTCTCAGCTACCTTAGAAGCACCTCAGTGTCCCACTGCAACAATTGGAGGACATGGCTGGGGAGAAAGAGTTTAGACTGCTGCCCCCATGACCCAGACAGGTCACAGAAAGTGGATGGATGACTAGAAGGATCATTCTGAACTGTGAATCATTCATAGCTACACTAGCAGAATTCAAGGATAAAACACATCAGTGAAAATCAACATAACAGGTCCCCCCTGGGTGTAGTACATCAGGTTAAACTTAAGCAGCTCAAATAGTGGAACCAATATAGACAAAAGCATGTTGGAACATTATGGTCAGTTTGTTCCCTTGTGACCTATCCAAATGCACACAGACTTATCTAGCAGGTTAAATCAAAGGTAGTGCCATTTAGCCTTTTTAAAAAAAAAAAAAATAAAGTTTTTGGGAGTCTGCATTACATTTAATAGTACAATATTCAGTATCAATATTCCCATTAAAAACAGCAAACTGCTTTGTTCCATCATGTTAACAAAATTAGTCTCCTCTTACAGCTGACAATAAACCAACTAAACCAGAAAAACTAATGAAGACAGCAGCGGTGCTCAATTACAACCTTTTTTATCAGAGGGGTGTATTATGAAGCAAGTTCAACAAAGCCAGGCTTTCTTTGCATTAGTCAGCTTGACAAAACCTCAAACCCCAGTCAGAGATAACGGGTATCACTACAGTAGTTAGAAACCTTTTTTGTTAACTCAGGCTTTCTGCTTCAGGCTCTGTGCGCGCTCACATAAAAAAAAACATCTGACCCTTTTCCAGACGAAATGTGTCAACTGAGCAGCACCTGCTTCATTAAGACACATTTTCAGAGAGACAGGTGATAGAGATTTTTAGAAGCAGCACTGGTGCTGCAAATAAGGTAACCAAAATATGTTTCCCCCTCCCATTCAATATTTTCTCTGTGTCGGCTTTTAATACACATTGGAGCTCGGAAACCTTGAACATTTAACATTGTGAAAATGTTAAAATGGCTTTAGTTTTTGGCCTGATCAAGGTGAAATTAATTTTGCTAATTATATCCATGACAAATCTTATTCTTTTCTTCCTTCCTTATGGAGCATCTGGAACCCCCTGGGATTAATAAAGGAATCTGATTATTTGAATATACTCAGAACTGGCCGCTAATTAAGAGCAACCATAAAAACATTAATTTTTTTTTTTTTTTTGCATAACCAACTGAACGCACATAAATCTACACGGCACGCTTTGCTCCAGTCTTACTGTATATTTTTCTTCTGTGGCGCTGGTAAGAGCAACAGGTTGCATGTTTAAAACTAGCTCCTTCTGCCGAGACTCTAGATTACACTTGGAGTACATCGTCGGGAAAAGAATCAGTAAAAATGTGGCGCTTCTAGCCAAGTAATCAGACCAGGTTGTACATTCAGCTTAAGATGCTATGAAGACCTACCCAAGCAAAGAGAGCTATCTTTGTGACACTCAAAACTCTGACTTCAAGCTTGATGTACCTCACTAACCCATTAATCTTGCTTCACAGTACATCTGTCTGGAAGATAATCAAGGTGAGGATCACAGTAAATGTCAGCTGGGCCTTTACCATTTCTCTACACTCTACACAAGCTACTGCTTGAGGGAGATGCTGTGAGAGGCGGTGGTGAAACTGCCAACAGCAGTGAGTCACACAGAGAGCATTTAAAGGCACTGTGGTTATGGCGTCTGAGACCACTGTAAGACAGATTAATGCAAGAGAACTGCTTAGTTCAATCAGAATACATGTATATGCTATAGTAACCAGGCATTGTTGTGCGTATTGGCAACATAGGTTCTGAGTACAAGAACCAAGGCTGAGAGTTTTCAAATTCTCTAAAGTATAGGATGTTTAAATCAAACAAAGGTTTCTGAATGTCAGATGTACTGTATACACATTATAATCTCTTTGTAACAGATGAAGAAATTCTTAAAGTGTGGAGATGGTTTTAAGAAACAACAATAAATTCAACAACCAACATACAAGAATTAAAAGTAGTGACACTGTTGTACAAAGCCATTAATTTGAGATATATTGAGTATTTTACTGGGGAGGCACATTCCCCTGACAGTTAGTTAAAATCTCCTGGGCACTGTGCTGTAAACTGATAGCAGATCCAGCCTCCTTATATGGATAAAAAAACATCCCAGCAAGGAGATCAGAGCACACTCTGCTGTAGAAGGAGACTGTGGTCAGCACACAGTGCTTTGGAGTTTGTACCTGCAGTTCAGTGTGACTCCCTACACTGAGCTGCAGTTAAAGGTTTTACATCCAGTAACTGAAGAAACTGTAAATCTAAAATAAATACCATTCATATTAATAAAATATGTAAAAGCTTCCCCACAGCAGGAATCCCTTATTGGTTATTGGTCTGCTACAGTCAAACCAAAATGTAAAATAAAATCAAAACCTCAGCTAATCACAAACTGTCTGCCCACGTCCCCTGTGTAAAACTGGTTACTATGTCTAATAACTCTCAATCTTTTATACTTTAAAATCTGTTTTCTGCTTCAGGTGATGAACAACAATAAGTTCTGACAGACCAAAGAGGAAAAAAGTACGGAAAGTGGTCACTGTGTGTGTGTTAACTCTACGAGAGATCAAGGGTTCTGGCTCCAGCAGCGTCAGAGGGTGTGCTTGTCACCTTCAGTGGATGGCATCTCCTGCAGGAAAGGAGTGAAGGAGGAGCGGACGGTGCGCCCCTGGAGAGGCTGCTGCACGCGGAAGTTGTTCACCATGCTCTTCTGCACATCCTCCTCAGCAGAGGTGAACAGAAGACTCCGGAAGACAGCCAGCTGAAGGATGTGAGAAAAAGTCAGATAGAGATGAAAAGACTTCACCACAGGATGACTCACTTTTGGGCAAAGCAGAAAGACTGAAAATCCTGAATGTTGATACGCTGGTTTAAATAGGTGTGCGCGTTAATAAACACACCCTGATACAATTAAGACTATTTCAACATCACCTTCTAGAGTCACTATTAAATGCTGCCTTGTTTAATTGCTACTGAAAACAACAGCACCTCTCTAGTGGTTGGTGTATATTGCAAGTCAACTTGTACTGATGACTTTTGCCCACCATGGGGCAGCAGAACATCACCTGCATTACCCACATCACACAACTAGGGAACTGCGTTTCTCCTTTAAGCTCTGTTTTGACCTCAACTCACTCCTGAGAAACATGCAGGTTTTTCCTTCTATGGTCACTTTACTTTTCTAAACCTACAGCACTGTGCAAAAGTATTGAGCTGCCCCTCATTTCTTTATCATATTTTGGAAAATGGGCAACAGGTGCAACGATTTATTAAAATGTGCAAACACAAATGGAAATCCAGGCAAAAACAGTTTGTACAAGTCTAACGAGCTTGAAAGCCAGTTTTTGGTGTGACCACTATTATTCTTCAACACAGCCTGAACTCTCTTAGCCAATCTTTCTTGTCATTTCTTTAAGTACTCTCCAGAAATAGTTCTCCAGGCTTCTTGAAGGACATGCTAAAGCTCTTCTTTGGATGTGGGCTGCATTTTGTTGCATTTTCTGTCAAAATGTTCCCACACTGCTTTACTAATGTTGACGTTTGGGCTCTGGGGAGGCCAATCCATGACTCATACTGTTCCATTAAATGCCCTTCTATCCGAGTAGGCTTGTGGTACATTGGCAGTGTGTTTGGGGTCATTGTCAGGCTGAAAAATGAAGCCACCGCCAATAAGAAACTTTCAGATGGTATTCAATGATGGATCAAAATCTGAGGGCGCTTTCCGGTGTTAATAATTCCATCAATTTTGACAAGATCTCCAACACCACTGGCCGAACTACATCCCCAAACCATGACAGAGCATCCACCGAGTTTTACAGATGGCTGTAGACAAACACTGCTGTACCTCTCTCCTGACTGCCTCTGCATATACAGATGGAGACTTAAACAAAAAATTTAAAATTCAGATTCATCACATCATAAGCCCTGTTGCTACTTATTTTTATTCAAATTCTTGCAGAATGTGGCATACCACAGCCTTTTCTCCCAGTTTCCTTCCCTTAAAAATGGCTTCTTGACAACCACCTGTCCACTGAGACCTTTTCTGAGGAGGCTTCAGTGAACAGCAGATGAAGCAACTGAAAGGCCAGATGCATCCCTCAGGTCCTGTGTTAGATCTTTGTTGGATTTTTTTCCTTCTTAAGGACATAACTTTCAAATACTGTTAATGTGCCTTAGACAGTTTTTAGGCCTGCCACTTCTTTTATCCTCCACTTGTCCGGTTTACTCAGTTTTTTAAGGACACACTGCACACCATGCTGGTGCCACTGGACTGGAAATTAAGAGAAAAAGTAAGCAATATGCTATCTGAAAGACCTGGAGAACTATCGCTCAGACCACTTCTTAAAAAATTACAAGAACATCTGACTCCTTGGAAGCAAAATATAAAGAAATGAGGGGTGGCTTGAGACTTTTGCACAGTTCTGTATTTGTCTGCGTTTGGTTTAGGCAAGATGATATAGAGGGTTTTTTAATCCAGCTCTTTTAAAGGCTAGAAAAAGTGAAATAATTTTTTTCTTAGAACAAAAGGCCACCTTTCACATTAAAAATAACATTTTGATATGAAAAACTGATTAGTGCAACTTTAAAAACATTTTTAACATTTTGTTGAAAATACTGATGCAGCGCTTAAAAAAAGAAAAGAAAAAAAATGCAGATGATAACAAACACAATGCACTTACCTGGTCATGGCTAACTTCTATGTGCTGTTTCATAATGATCCAGGTCACAGACTCAGTCAAAGGTGGTGTGGTCAGAGAGCCGTGGTACGTCCAGTAGTCATCAATGTTGGTGGGTAACAGACAGCCAGGGTCAAAATGAGTAAACTCTACCACACTGTCCTGCAGATGGCAAGAGAAATTAATATTCAGTTAGAGATCCTGATATGCTGAATCCCAACTCTATAATTTTATTCTTGGGCTCTACTATAGCAGCTTTTCATGATTCACAGCCCCGCAAAAATCTTATACTGTACATCTTATACTGGGCCTTGGTTCAGATTTTTAGTTAATCTATTATTTGAAACAAGCTTTTTTAGCTCCTCTTCCTTTAAGCCAACAATTTTCTGAGCGGCAGATGAAACAGAAGCTTTGAACAGCAGGTGGGTGGAGCCACAGCTGGTGTCTCATGACAATAGTGATAGCTGCTCTCAGTGACATCGAAGAGTGAAAAGTGGGGGGGGGGAAATGAATAAACCAATCATTTGACACAGTTTACAGTAAAAGGGATTATTTGTACATGCTGACCTCATTATTTGAAGCTTTGGTCATGTTTTAATATGAGCATCCACTATTGTAACAGTATAAATATATGTATGCATGTATGACCAGGACTGGGTCTTAAACAGGCCCTGGGCCTCAATTATTAAACACCACAGTATCAATAACCTCCAACGTTATGGTTACTGCTTTTGGAACTGGATAAATTAAGAAAGTTGATTTATTGTTACTACATAAAAACACACATTTTTTCTTACCAGCTGTGTTGCTGATTAAGAGGTTATTCTATGACAGCTTTTTGCCATTTCCTATCAGACAAGAGCTCTCTTTCACTCATGCACAGTGCCAGACACACACAGACCCTGGTCTTAGTGACGATAGCGGCAAGTCAAATGCTCACGAGTGTGGTTGCACTTTGCTAGGGACCATGCTGACAGTGTACAGTGACACAAGTCTAGCAGGTGTTTTCCTTGTAAAGTGGAAACATGAACAATCTGTTGAAACAATTAGCAAAACTCTTATCACATTCTGACAGGAGGATGTACAGTTTTCCCTGCCTGGCTTGTAGTTCATCTCTTGTTGCCCCAGGTATGTGACGACAGCAGCCTGGAGTGCACATACAATTATCTAAATTATTGGTAATCTAAAATATGAACATATGGGTAAAAAGTAACTATTATCAAACAGACTGGGCGGCATGGTGCTGTAGAAGTTAGCACTGCTGCCTGACACCAAGAACGTCCTGGGTTCAAATCCACTGGTTGACTGGGGCTTTTCTGTGTGGAGTTTACATTTTGTCCCTGTGCCTGTGTGGGTTCTCCCCAGGTACTCCGCCTTCCAAACATGTGATTCTTAGGTTAACTGGTGATTCTAAAGTTTGCAACTGTTGATTGTTATTTATGTAATTAAAAAAACTAGAGCAAAATTAACTTAACTCTGTCGTTTACATGATTATTCTTTAAAGTTAAAGTACTGAGCTGATCAGCAGTACTGCTAAGAGTAATAGCAACGCTAAACTCTTATGGATATCAGCCCCTATCCATGACACGATATGGAAAGATATGGAATAGCAAAACAGCTCCACTTAGGAGAGACAAGAAGGTTCACTGCTCAAAATTGTCACTGTTCAAACAAAGGGTATAATATCTAAAATTATTACCACGTAATTATAATATAAATGTGCTGAAACCCCAATCTAAAGAAGAAGCTCAGTATCGATGCACCAATAGACTAATAAAGCAAAAACACAGTGCCCTCCATCCATCTTAATACTACAAAAATCATTAAGTTTCTCACTGCCCTCATTATCCAGATTTGATAAGCTACAAACACATATTATTCATCTGGCACTTTTCATTATCTTGTTTGACAAACAACCTTAATAGTGATAAGATGTGAAAGAGCAGTGATGTAAAACAAAAGGAAAATACGACCTCCAAACAATCACCTTCAAACATCACATGCACCATTAAAAAGGAAATATGATCACATCTCAGGACAACTTTTTAAAATAAAACCCCTGTGTCTGTAATTCATAAAGATTCTAGTGTGTGCTATTTAATCTATTTAATAAAATATATAAACTAGTTTGGTAAATGCATTAAAGGGCTAAAGTGAAAAAGCAATGATAGAAAATCCCCACAGATCACACCACCAGCAGCTTAAGTTGCGAGGCAGTGTGGATCCCTGGATTCTTCTAGTTATCACCAAATTCTGGCCTGACAATTGGCCTGCTCGGGTTGCCCTTTTTTCAAAATTTAAACTGTCCAGGTTTGGAAAGTGTGTGCCCAATGTAGCATCAGTTTCTTGTTCTTAGTTTATATGAATGCAATCTGAGGCAACCTTCTGCACTTCATCTAGTTTTCAGCCATGTAACTGTCACTTAGTGATTGTTTTTATTTTCCGCACCATTCTCTAAACTAAATGATTGTGCTTAAAAACACCTGCACCAATAACCAATCCAAAATAGCTCATGTATTCCTTCTGTTGTATCTTGACTTTGCCAGCATCCCTTTCCTATACCAAGTTGCTGATGCATGCCACCTTCTCTAAGATACAGGTAGGTGTCCAGATCAGCCTAATAACTTGGTGAAAGTGTAATTTTCCTTATCTTCAACAGTTCTTGAGATGCAGTGAAAACACGGCTATAATGTATCAGGTCTTGATTTGATCTGACTTCAGTTCATTAAACAACTTTGTGAAAAAGGCTTGGATATTCTGAGTGGGAATGAAGTTTGGACCACTAGAGGTCCCCACCTTCTTGTAAAGTAGCAGCCTTAGCATTGACGCTGTGATGCTTTTTACAAAGGCGAATATATTTTGACAATAGATCAAAGAAGAACACACCAATATGTGACTAACCTTGTGTCTGATCGCAGGAAGAGCGTCTACCAGTTTCTGCAGCCCCTCGTGTCTCTTTCCCACCTACACAAGGATTAGACATTAATCTGTACTGTAGACACAGTGCAAATCTGTATGCAGCTGATACCATGTAATGTAAACAGCACTATCTCACACAAACAGGTCATAAACCTACTGCTGAATGAAAATCAAAATTAGACTAACACGTGTGCTTTGGTGTCATTATTTCAAGGAATTTAAGGTGTGTGTGTGTGTGTGTGTGTGTGTGCGTGCGTGCGTGCGTGCGTGTGTGTGGATGTGTGTGTTGTACCTTTAGAAAAACTCCAATGACTGCCAGCCCGTTGTCTTCCATCACTGCCTCCTCAAACAGACTGTACTTGTCAGAGTTCCAGTGGACCAAGTGTAGCTAAAGAGGCACAGTAAACAAGGACATCATGAGTTTATCTGTATGAAACTCCAGCTATAAATATTGAGCATTTTCTCTGTCTTCCAAATAACCTCCTATATCTTTCTCAGCTTATTGTATATTTAAATAAAAATGTTACTTCTGTTGAAATATATTGACAAACAAAGATGGAATGATGCTATGGATAAAAACTGTAACTTGATCCTCTGAACACACACTTTACACACAAAGACTGCTGAGGGACGAGAACCACGACATGGCCATATTCCCAGCACCACTAACAAGGGCTTGGTGAAGGACACACAAATAGACACACACACAATCACTGCAACTCCTTGTTATATAAGCACACTTAAATGTAATGGAACAACAAGAAAATAGATGTTCTGCAAGCACGACAACTGTACCAGTGTGTAAACCCACCTGCTAAGAGTCAAACACACCCTGTATGTTCGGAAATATAAAAATAAATGGACAAACACAGCTGTGAGCCTGAAATCAGCTATACAATGTAAGTGACAGGAACTGCTATAACCGGTTCTTTACAACACTGAAACGTTTCAAGAACGAACAAGTCGTTAAGGTACATCAACTAAGTCAACGTTTGCACCATTTGAACAGCACAGTGTTGATTTTTCCATTCTTCCTGTTCTCTGTTAACCCCTAAAAACGCTTTACGCAGGCAATGTTTTGGGTCTGACTTTACATTTCTATATTTTATGCTCAATAACTTCTCCTGTCAACATCACAGAAAGATGGTCAGTGGCTTAGATCGAAGAGGACACATGTAAGATTACATTAATAAGCACGACTGCTCACCCAATCAAAAGTTAAGAATAGATTTTTTTTCAGTCAGTAGAAAAACAGCACAGAAAACTCAAGTACCAGAAGCACCTAACTTCTGGCTGGGTGGGCAGCCTAAAGCCAGCCTCCAAACTGTCCCACCGCCAGTCTTTTTAAAGCACAAAGAGATCAGGCAGAGCATGGCGCCATGTCTCTTGCAGTGTGCAGAGTTCAAGTTTATCTGTTGGAGAAGCTTTGGCACCCACAAAATGTGTCACACTTCCTCTTTCTCTCCCTCAGTTAAGCTAACAGTTTTGATATAACTGATTTATTTTGGTTTGAATAAAAACACAGTTTTAAATTTTTTTAAATCAATAAGAGACTTTACTTCATTTACATCCTTTCTTACTGGCTGCAGGCCAGACAGGCTACTCTGTCTGCCTTAACTTCTTAACATGAGGATTATAGAGTTCAGTAGTTAATTTGAATGTTCTTGTGTACTTGCAGTGTAGTACACTGTAAGGACTGCACTTAATGAGCAGCTGAACAATGGGAAACATGAACATATCCTTATCTCATAAACTGATTAAAGTTGCATGAAGCCAGTGTTAGTGTACATATTAAGTGTGCCCCATGTGATTCTTACGGAGTATAAGGATATAAAAGACTCCTGCACTGACAACCTGTAGAAACCATTTTACAGATAATCCATATAGTTTGGGAAAATGTCTTCCATAGATCAGTTTAGTCAAGTTCTATATTATGCTTATTTTTGTCAGGGATCATTTGTCAGTCTCACAGTGATAAGGTGCCAGCATCTGAACAAAGGCACAAGCTAAGATACTAGTTGGCTGCTCTAACCGCCAGTCTTTGCCTTGCCTGAGATGCCCACTTATTACTCACCCCTGTCCCACAGCATAATGTGAAATAGTAAAAAAAAAAAAATTCATGAACATGAAATGTTACCCTTTTTTTCATGTTAGTGAGCATGAATTTGAAAGTAATGCATTTCAACAGGAAGTACATTTCACATCAGATGTATGGATTTTGTCCGGAAAACGATGGAGGCGTCACCGTGGCAGCTCTTTTAATGCCTAACCCTAGCAAAATGTATTTTGAAATAATAAAATTGTAATGAAGATCCACTTCATTACTAATATACCATATTGGCACATGGGTGAAATGCATTAAGAAATATACACACATACTGATTGATGCAATGTTTTATTAAATGTTTCTCTGGGTGCGGCCTGTCAGCTGCTACTGACAAATCTGCCCTGAAAATGGTAAGTATTGATAAGTTTTAGGCAAATATGAAATAATTTTAAGTTTAATCTGCATAATCGAGTGCAAAAGAACAAACATTTACTTTTTTCAGAGCTTTAGATTGGCCAGTGATTTTTTTGGATTTGCATTTTCTTACACAGTCCTTAATTTTGGTTAATGAGCAACTTATATGTTACATGCTGACATCAGTACAGTCGCAGGTGCTGCAGAGGAGTTAAAAAAAGATGTGATCATGTAGGAAGTAATTGCTGAGGACCGGCTATGAAATGAACCCTCTTTCTCTCTACTACCTGCTTCTCTAGTAATACCAATGTAAGTTTCCACTCAGTAACTTGGTTACACAATAACATACACACGCCTGCCACACATTTGAGTGCTGTGCTTCAGTACTTAGCATGCTACATTAATCCAGCAGCCACAAGGCCAGGGGATTTTAAAATTTTAACAAGAGTGTGCACAGGGGAATACTGCTGTCACAGGTATCAATGTGAGCGCATACTTCAGGTGGTGTTTGTGTCTCAGGTAATTTAGTGAATATGCTCATGCAAAAGTCATGGAAATCTAACAGTGGCAAATGATGCAACTAACCTTGCTGCACAGACGCTGAAGTGCACTCGCACTGTCAAAGACACAATTTAATGAGAGAGCACTAAAATGCTGCTTTTTAGCCTGAAGAGAAATATTTGGCAGTGGGTAAGTCAGTTTACTGATGTTAGCCTGATTGAGCTAAATTTCACTTGCTGAACAGAAAACTAAAGGCAGAAAGACTCACGAACAATTAACTTCATGATATGGGCTTTGATGGCCGAGCTGCTGCATGCGAGCCATACATCACCAAGCACAATGTCAAGCATCAGACAGAGCATGTAAGACGTGCCTGCACTGGCACTGGCGCAATGGAAATGTGCTCTATAGGTGTGACAAATCTTGGTTCTCTATCTGGTAGTCTGATGGATGAGTCTGAGTTTGGCAAATGCCAGGAGAACGGTACCTGCCTGACTGTGTTGTGCCAACTGCAAAGTTTGATGGAGGCAGTGGTTTTCTGAGGTTGGCCCCGACTCCTTTACTCTAGTGAAAGATCTTAATGCTTCAACCTACCAAGATATTTTGGACAATTCTGTGCTTCCAACTTTGTGGGAACAGTCTGGGAATGCCCTTTTCTTTTCCAACATGACTGTGACCCAGTGCACAAAGCAAAGTTCATAAAGGTAAGGTTGGATGAGTTTGCTGTGGAAGAAGTTGACTGGCCTACACAGAGCCCTGACCTCAAACCCATCCAACACTGTTGGGATCAACTAGACATTGAGAGGCAAGCCCTCTAATCAAAAAAAACAAAAAAAACATCTGTGTCTGATCTAACAAATGCTCTTCTGGGAGAACTGGCAAAAAATCCCACAGACACTCCAACATCTTGGAGAAAACCTTCCCTGCAGAAGTGGAAGCTGTTCTAGCTACAAAGGGGGAACCATCTCCATCATAATCAGAATACTTTATTAATCCCAGGGGGAAATTGCATAAGGTCTATGGATAACTGGAACTTGGATATACTTGTATGCAGTGAAAAGAACTAAAATTTTCTCCCTGTGACCCCAACAGCAACTGAGAGAGCCACAGTACATGCATAATATTTTTCTTATGTGCAAAAGATTTGTTTTCAACACTGACAAAAGTGAAACTTCAGATATGTAGTTCACTCTGCCACTGTCATCACAAGCAGGGTCTCCATGTTAGTGCAGTACACATCACATGGCACAGAACTGCCCCTACCCCTCGCACATATGTTCAGAGAGAGGGAAAATGTATTACAGATAGAGATAAAATGTTATTATGGACATGTTAAAATCATGTCTTAGTCAGCTGAGCAATTCCCAAAAATGCACAGGAGACACACACAGTCAGAATCTTGTACATAGGGTGTGCCTATCCATTTCAGATGTATGCTGGGTTTAAAGTAATATCTAAATGTTAATAGCCTACTGGGGACCAGGGTGCTCATTTCAACGTGAACCTAATGTGTTCAAATGCCGTCGAATTAATGAAAATGAGTGCATGTGAGGAGCTCAATACACAATACACAAATGCTGAAAATGATGGCTGTGTGGATGGATGGATCTTGCACTTCCCCAGGAATTATTCAAGTTTCATGGTTTCTGTGTGCCCTTGTGAGGGCGTCGGTGTTGCAGCACTGATACTGTACCTCGGCAGGAAACATCCTCCTGTCCACGGTGTGCTCAGAGCCCCAGGTGTTGGTCTCGCCCCAATGGAAATGAAATTGGCAAAGCCTGAATTTATCTTGCAGGGGGCCTCCTTCTAGCACTGCACCAAAAAGTTCAATGACATGAAGATCAGTGCATCGTACTGTGACTCTTACAGATATTAGATTCCTATTGAACGAATACAACACAGGTATTTAAGATGAAGCAGTTAATGTATCTGGTATTTTTATGCATCTGTTTCCTCCATAAAATGATAGACATCATCACACAAAGACTAGGAACAGTTTCAGGAACAGGTTATTCAGGCCATAAGACTAACCTAAAACTTTCGAGGAAATATTACAATGAGAGGCTACCAAGAAATCATTTTTTGACTGCTCCCACAGTATCACATCACTAATATGGTTCCTCTTTATCCATATACTACAGCATGAATATGTCTGTTGTCAAAATAAGACTGAAGTTAAAATATCTGTTCTCATGCTGGTATGTAAAATCCCACTTTATAAACCTATTATTGTACTTTCACACTGAGCTTTTAATACAAAGTCTGAGTACATGTGACACCTATAAAGTGTGGGGTTTTTGTCTGCTTTGAACATTTGTAATTTCACCAAAACATGATTTATATTTATAGTCTTAATGGTTTTGAAAGTTAGTGTTTTGGTGGAGCCCAGTAATTATACCAAAATGACACTTTAAAGGCAGACTGACTATGTCGCTGTTGTAGTGGTCAGCAGAAACATGCAAGTCACATGACAGTCCGCATGGCACTTTTAAGTGTAGGATTGCTTACTGGATTTTCCTACATACAGAGGGCTCTTTAAAGGGGGGTGGAGGAGAAGATAATCCTCTTGTATAGACTGAAACATGCATTCCTACTGCTGCAATTTCCCTTGAATTCTTTCAGATTTAAAGGGAGGCTGAGTAGACAATAATGAGGAACTTACATGGAACAAACTATAATCTTACTTTCTCAATTTCTATGGGGTAATTATCAGGAGAACTGGTATTTATATTAAATATATATAGAAACTAAACAAAGAGTACTTACTGGACTTGTCTGTAGTATCGTCATACTCGACCAGAAAGGAGTAACCGTTGTTCCAGATTTGTTGGCAGGTCTGCGGGTCATACTTAGTGATCAGAGGCTTCAGCTCTGAATCGAAGACGCTCTTTCGTACCACAATGTCAATTGGAGACTGACGATCACCTCCTGGTACCGCAAGGGGTCCCTGCCACATGGGATGCACTGGAGGAGAGGAGAGGAAAAGAGGAGAATAGAAGAAGCAGTGGAAAGAAATCAAAGGAGGGTTGAAGAAAAATCCCAGTTCTTAACCATACTTTAAAGGTGAAGGAGGAGCAGAAAAAGTAACAAAAAATGCTGAGACTTACTTTTCATGTGGCACTCTGCTGCTTCTTTCATTTTTATAAATTCCATTTTTGTTAAAATATCAAAGATACTTCATAAAAAAAAATCCTTCAAACATGCAAGCCTTCTTCCTCGAGCCCTTAAAAGGAACTGAATGAAAAAGGAGCAAGTGAGCAATCATACTTCCTTTTAGTCCTCTTGCTTTTTTTTCCCTAAAGGAAATCACTAAATAAGAGAAGTGGGCCGGCTGTACAGAAAGTGACACGCGGAATGTCTTGGCACGCCCTCAGCTCCTCTCCACAGCAGGAGAACCCGGCCAGGACCTCTGGCCAGTCAAACTGCAAGCTCAGGCCAACGTCTGTCAACAGACCTGACTTCTAATTACCCAAAGCTCTGCTCACTTTCTCTGCCTCCCTCTTTCTGCTCTATGCCTTTACCCTTGAAATCCATCCAAAAAACATTAAAAAAAAACTGCAAAATTAAAAAAAAAAAAAATCAGTTTAAAAGCTTGCGTCCCTCTTTCTATGAAGCCAGATCAACAAGACAAAGAAAATGCACTCCCCTCATATTGCACAAAGGCAGTTCAGTCTATTGTTTTCGTCATTCTTCATGGTGCATAGAGCTTAAGGTTTCCACTGAGAGCTAAGCTGAACAGGTCTGACTGAGAGATGACCTTCATCTTCGTCAGATTTCAGCAGCTCCTCTTAGGGGAGTTGGCTGCCTGACTCTGTTAACAATAACTGCTTGCAAAGCCATTCCTGCTCTGCGCCAGGTAACTGTCAGTTTTGGGGTTATTCTGTGTGCCTGAAAATGTCTCAAAATTGAGTAAAAGAGATATGTAGACATGAGCAAACCTCTGCAAAGGCACAATGAATTACCTGCAGACACATCACGATAAAAGCATCGCAGAAAAAAGGACAGTGAGAGTGAGAGACAGGTAATTGTGATCTGATTGTGTCCTGTGAGGCAGCTCTGAGACCTGAACTCTTTCAGAGACTTTCAAAAACAGTCTTGAGTAACCAGCCTAATACTGTGTTCTGAGCCAATTAATTTAGTCTAACACACAGGGGGACCATCACAGCTTAGTTCCACCAAACAGAACAGTGTGCTCGGAGGTGTTTCTCTCATTTAACAAACCCTCGCTGATAAAAAAAAAAAAAAAAAAAAAAAAAAAAAAAAAAAAAAAAAAAAAAAAAAAAAAAAAAAAAAAAAATTTATCCCCAAT
>VUQH01024252.1:11090-23558 GCA_015106775.1 Etroplus canarensis
TGATTTTATATATATATATATATATATATATATATATATATATATATATATATATATATATATATATATATATATATATATGAAATATACTGTACATATAGGGTGTATATATATATATATATATAGTAGATATTTTCATACTTGACTATAAGCTGCTGCAACCATGCAAATTTCCCTGCTGTGGGACAATAAAGGATTATTTTATCTTATCTTCTGGAAAATTACCAATGCAGATTAACCCACTGTGGTGACCCTTTAGGGAGAATACAGCTGAAGGTACACATTAAGCAGTTTAGTTGTGCAGAAGTTGTAAAGTAAAAATATATTTTGTAAAATAACAAAAGGAAGCACCTTTGGCTGCTCTCTCATGTTTCCCCATGGGACCAGCAAAGCAACTGGCAAAGCAGATATATGAACCACCACGCCATGGAGAGACTCACACTGGATTAGACTGGGACACCCTATGCCCCCTCTGTTTATGTGCCCCTGGTGCACGCACTAAAGAATAAGAAAAAAAGACACTACCGCCACACCTCGCACACATCTCAAAAATGTGAATATAATGAAAAAGTTCATTTTTTGTTTGTGATTTAATTCATAGATCCTAGGTTTATTACAAATAAAGTGAAATATTTCAGGCCTTTTTGGTTTTCATTATGGCGGCTGTGGCTCAGGTGGTAGACTGGGTCGCCTTCTGACAGGAAGGTTGGTAGTTTGATCCCTGTCTTCTTCAGTGTACATGCCAAAGCATCCTTGGGCAAGACACCAAACCCCAAATTGCCCCGATGCAATGTGTGAGTGTGTGTGTGTGATAGTTTAATGTTTAAAGGCACAGAATGTGTGTGTGTGTGTGTGAATGGGGTGAATGAGGCTTGTAGTAAAAACACACTTTGAGTGCTCAGTTAGAGGAGAAAAGCATTAATGTGCAATCTAAGTACTAGGCCATCTGAATATGGTGAATAGCTCATGAAAATTAGAAATCCAGCGCATCAAATTATGGGAATACTTCCTAAGATCCCATGAGAAATTATTTACAATACAGAAACGTCCAAGTTCTGTAAAGTAAGCTCTTTCATACAGTCAATACTTGGCTGGGGCTCCTTTACCAGGAGTTACTCAGTTAATGCAGTGTGGAATCAGCTTGTTGTATTTACAGAGGAGCATCTTATATTAACTGAGCAGCATGGCGGTGTAGCGGTTAGCACTGCTGCCTCACAGCAAAAAGATCCAGCGTTCAAATCCACTGGTCAGCTGGGCCCTCCTGAGGTTTCCATGCCTGCGTGGGTTAGGCTTAGGTTAACTGGCGATTCTAAATTGGCCATAGGTGTGAATGGATGTCTGTGTTAACCCCACGATAGACTGGCAACCTCTCCTGGGCGTACTCCGCATCTTGCCCCATGTCTGCCCCCCCCCACACACACACACAACCTCAAATTGGGTAAGCATAAGAAAAGGGATGGATGAACCCTAAATTATGAACTCTGTGAGTGACCAACCAACACCCCTTGCAACAAAAAAATTAAAAATAACACCCCAAAAAGAATCCAAATTTGTGGGGAAACAACGGACAAATGCCTCCTGTTTAATGGACTACAAACATCATGCTGTGCAATAACACTGAGAACTTAATCTTTTGAAAAACAAATTATACGATCACCCTGACTTTATCTCAGCATTCTATGTGAGCTTATGAGAATTCAGTCACTTAAAGAAGCATTTTTGCACTTTGAATCCACCTCCATACAGCTGCTGTAACAGTTTTCCACATGCACACTTTGTTATTTTGTTACATTCTGAGTTTCAGGTAAAAGCTCTGACCTGTGCATTAACAGCTGCACTGGTTCCAGCATGCTGTGGCACACTGCCCTCCCAATAAACCAAGTGCAAAGTGCACTGAAGTCTGAGGTAAGTGCTTTTTCAGACCTCCCCAGTCTCTTTCCTCTCAGCCTCCGTGGTGAAAATGTCAGATTCACTGATTGGTCTTAGGTGACGGATACAAGAAGAAATCCAAACTTTTGTTCTGCTTTCCCTCAAAATTCAGGATTCAAATGAGCCAAGACTCTGGACCCTCCTCATTAAAGTCAGCAGGGCCGATTGTCAGCAGTTTAACTGGTGGCTCATGCAAGTGACATGAAGCCTTCCTGTATCTTCCCATGAGCTAGTTAGAGGATCCTGGGTGAATTACAGAGGCACCAGGAGAAAGGATGTCAGCTGACTTGAGCTGATTGTTCAAACAAGAATAGAGAAATGAGCTGGGGAGTCATCCACGTGGCACCTAAAGACCAACACAACAAGCTTGTGATGACAGCTGACAACCTGTGGGCGAGTTATATTTATTACTTCTGGTATTTTGTCCTTGCACAATTTCTGATCCAAATCCCCAATTAAACAATAGTTTGAGTAATCATCCCTACAGAACACTATTGTTACTTTCAGAAGAGATTCTTACATGTCTTCTAAAGTTTTTATGCTATTCCTTATTTTCATATAAGAAATGTTGAAATGGTCAATATGTTAAAAGCATGTCAAAGACGCAGTAGTTCATCTTTCACAATGGCCTTATTTCTTGACCAGCTCTAACCCACCTCATTTCTTTATATTTTGCTAAGAAAATGTAAAATGGGTGCAACCATTTGCCAAAACATGTGCAAACATAAATGTACATATAGTTATATAAGGCAAAGGTAGAGTCTGTACACTAACTGAGTATAGTCTTCCAGGCTTTTTGCAGGATATTTGAAAGCTCGTCTTTGGATGTTGCTGCTTTCTGTTCTGTTCTCTGTCAGGATGGTCCCACACTGCTTCAGTAATGTTGAGGTCCACTGATTGCTCCATGACACATGTTAACACTGATTTTCAGTCCAGTTTTTTGCATGAAATGGATCAGCTGAAGGTCCTGTGTCAGATCTTTGCTGGATTTTTTTTCCTATTTCTCAAGGCTGTGACTTTATGGTACAGTTCATGTGCTGTAGATGGTTCTAAGGTCTGCCACTTCTTTTGTCCTTCGTTTATCCAGTTGTCTTAGATTTTTATAGGACACACTACACACCATGCGAAGATATGGCCAGTTTTCGGCTAACACGTCTTTGGAATTCACCTTGTTGGTGCAAAAACATTATTTTATGCTTGTTAAACTGTGTTATCTTTGGTATTTTTCATTTATTCAACTAATGAAATGAACCAAATGTTGTGCATTTGTTACAGGCAGTTAGTAACAAAGTGCCTAAAGATGCAATTTAAAAATTGTTTCATGTGTGGACACTGGTTCATCCCTTGTGTTAGGTGCCTTGAGTGGTTTAAAAACAAACAAACAAACAAACAAAATATATATAGTCCTCTAACAATGGCCAGGTCCAAGGACTGGGCCGAAAATTATTGAAATGACCAATGTCCAAAGGAAAAAAACTTTGAAAGATCTTCAGAAAGCCTGGAGAACGGCTCCTTGGTGGCTCAAGACTTTAGCACAAAACCGCATGTGTTTAGAAACCGTCAAGTGTCAGATGTCAAAATGAAGGGCCAGGGTCGATCAAGCTTCGTAACTTTCTAAAACTTGTATTTGAAAAGAGCACAGCTGGTGATGAGTAGGGCATTCTTGTTGTCACAGAAATTACAAGCTGTTAAGGTTAAAAGCAAGTCTCTTACACGCAGTGCACTTCTGCCTGTATAAGATTTCCATTTGGGAGTGCCAAGATGGATGTTAACCTTTCAGAAAGTAGTAAATCTTAACTTTCAAATTAAGTCTCACATATTCATTTAGATTCATTACAGTGTTTCCGTTCGAAGCTTTTCCGCCTGGGTGTTCCAAACAGCCGAGGACTCTATAAAAAGGGCTGGATGTTATACTAACCCAAACCCTACCACTAACCCTAGAAGCGTCAGCTGTGACCTGGTGGATGCGAAGAGGTTGAAAGTTTAAATTCAAACCAAAAAAACCAGAAACTTAAACCCCACCTTTGTGTGTTTTCTTGTTTTGAGATGATGGATAAATGTAGCCACTGCCCACATCGCACACAGAGAGCAGAGGGGGTGAGCGTGAACGTGCAAATATGACGATTAGCTGTGCCACGCTGACGTCGACATTCACCAAGCTCGTCACACACTGGCGCAACCCTCATGGATAGACAGATAAAGGCAAAACAACTCGCTGGGAACTTTTGTATGTCTCATCAAAAATCCAACAAACTTGTGAGAATCTGCTCACTTCTGCTCCCGACACATAAAAATCAGGATTACAGGAGTCTTTTTCTGACATTACTAACAGACATAAAGTTACATTTGAGGAAAAATGCTCGTGGGCCTCTTACAACATAACAATGATTTGTTTTCCTCCCTTGTGTGAACTCCCCAGGCACGCATTTTGTCTCCACACACTCTGCAGCCAAGGCCAGAAGAAGAAAGTCACCCAGCACCAATTTAAACTGGCCTCAACCAGAGCACTGTGAAGCCAGCTGGGAATCACGGGAAGGAAAGAGGAAAAGGCGATAGATGGGCGAAAACGTTGGAACAGAAGAGCAGCAATACGGAGGAGCCAGATGTCGCTGGACCCAATGAGCTCCGTGTGTTTTTATCTGTGTGTGTCAAGGGTGGCATGATGAGTTCAGGGGCAGTTCATCTTTACCCAGGAGTGCAGCAGCAGCGATGATGTTGAACCAAGGCTATAGAAAAAGATCAGAAAAACCCCTCAGAGACACAGAGGAGGAGGAAGAAAGTGGAATAACTAGAGCCTGGACTGTAAATATGTCTCATCTGTGAGCTCTTTCATTAATAAAACATTAGGCTGTCTCTACAGAATGTTATTTTTCATCTATAATTATCTCTCTACTCCCCACTATGAAGATCTACAGCAGAAAGCCCTTCATTTGAGATGCAATTACTCTGCTACTCTGCTAAAATCAACCCTTTTCTCCACGTAGAATTGAATGGCTACCATGTTCAAGTGTCTGAACAGGAAAGGAGAGAACAAATAATGACCACAGACAGCAGGGCCAGGAGGTGAGTTTGCATATAGGGCTTGAGAAAAAAGGTGACCACACTTCAGAAACATGTAAAATAAATGTTGCGTTTACCTGCTGCTGTAATTGCTGCGCAGCTAACAGGTGAAGGTTCTTCCACACGATACAGAACAATTCTAAGAGGAGCCCACAGCCGTGCAACCATTTCAGGCAGGCTGGAATAGCTTTTACAAACTGTAAAATAGTTTAAAGGTTTCAGCCTTAGCAGTCACAGTAAGGTAAACATAAAAATGGATCTGCTGGATTCTAAAGTAATTACAATTCACCCTAAAGCCAACAAAAGTGTCTGCAGCGAAGTCCATCGCCATCTCACCACCATCAGCGTAAGGCAAGAAAATGTTACTGTGACTGAAATCGTTGGTGTGCATGGATGCAAAATCTGTGCTGTGAATAAAAGACGTCTGAGCCAAACTAATGTGAGTGTCCATCGTTCTGCTCTGAAGGTGCACGGCGGCCTAGAAGGCCACAACCTGCAGCAGCAAGGGAACTGGTTCAAGTGCAGTCATTAGTGCGCCTTCTTCAGTTTACCTCCAGGGAGCCACAATCCTGTGCCGAGTTCTTTTTAACTTCTACAGAGGACGACACACATGAAAAACATCGCACACTGGCACAGGATGTGCACCAGAAACGAACCGATTGCAACTTTTTCACCATTTCCGATTTCCAATTTTATTGCAAGCGTGACCTGCTGCCAAGAACTATAACTGACAGCATAAACAAACAGAAAAATTAACTGTCATCCAATACAAAGTTTAACTGCAGGAATGAAAGACATGATTGAATTTTACAATTTGATCCTTAGCCATGAAATGGAAGACCATGTAAAGTTAAAGAGCAGGGTCACCGAGTGCCTAGGCGGTGAGTGCATAAATGTCACCAACACTCTGCTGACTCAGTAACTGCAGTGTTACAAACCTCCTCTGGCATTAACATCAGCACAAAAACTGTGCGCCTGGAGCTTCACGGCATGGCTTTGCATGGCTGAGCAGCTGCATGAAAGCCTTACATCACCAAGCACTAAAGCATACCGCCACTAGGCTCTGGGAGAGATGTTCTGTGGAGTGACAAATCATGCTTCTCTATCTGGCAGCCTGATGAATGATTCTGGGTTTGAATGTTACCCGCCTCACTGTACTGTGCCAGTTGCAGTCTGGTGGAGCAGAGATAATCCTGCAGGGCTGTTTTTCTGGAGCTGGTTTGGGCCCCTTAGTTCCAACTTCATAGCAACAGTTTGGCGAAGGTCCTTTTCTGTTCCATTATGTCTGTGGTTCAGCGCGCAAAGCAAGGTACGTTAAGGTACGGCTGCATGAGTTTGGTGTATAAGAACGTGACTGGTCCACGCAGAGCCCTGACCTCAACCCCACCAAATGACCTTGAACACCTTGGATGCCTTTGGGAGGAACTAGGACAGAGTTTGGGAGCCCGGTCCTCTCGTCTGACATCAGTGTCCGACCTCGCAAATGTTCTTGAGGATGAACGAGCAAACATTCCCACAGACACACTCCAAAATCGTGTAGAAAGCCTTCCCAGAAGAGTGGAGGCTGTGGTAGCTGCAAAGAGGGGACCAACTCTGTTTTGATACCTATGGATTGAATATGGGATGTCATAAAAGCTCCTGTGGGTGTCATGCCTTCCTGTGTATGGCACATATTAGACTGATTTGCCAGTTTCTAGTCTGGGCCAAGCACAGCTGGATGAATCTGGTCTCTGGCCGGTTGAGCTTCTAACTAAAACCACCCAGAACATCAGTACCACCAGTTTACTGAGCATCAGTGATATCAGAGCGGTGAGGTGCCTTTCAGGAGCCCAACAAACACTTAAAGATAATACCCACCTCGAACAGCTGGTTCACCCTGCTCCCATCTGCTGCTACCACAGATTCTTTCCTCAGGCTGTGAGTCCACTGAACTCATCCTCCACCCTTCACCATGAAACATAGTTTCCTAAAACGCCTTTACAGCATTGTTTCGAATAATGATGATTAAAAAGTTAATTGCAAATTTTAGAAGACGGTGTTGGATACACAGGGGGCAGTATTAAATAGAATGAATTAATTAGAAATGTATATATCAACTGAACACATAATGTACGGCTAATGAATCTATGCGTTTAGAAAGAGTTATATATAAGCCAGCATATTTCTACCTTTCATGTGTTCCACTAGGAGTTTAACACAGTCATCATGTTTGCTTAATAATGCATTAATTAGTAGAATTAATGGGCATGTGAGCATAACTGTTAATGTTTAATAAATGGTGGTAATTCTGTGAAGACATCAGTCAACTGCAGAGGGTGAACACAGCTGAAAGTCATTAAAGCCGAATAAAAACGTCTCGCCCCTGTGTGACAGAGGAAATAATGGCACTGAAACACACACACACACATGCCTCCATACATGCATGTATGGAGTGTAGAGTCACGCGGTGTGACCAGGAAAATACAAGGTAAGGAATTCCAAAAGGCCAAAAGGAATGTGTTTCTCCTGAAAATACAAACGCGGCAGGAATGAGGAACAATGGATGGCGAGAAGAAAAAGAAATCAGTCAGGAGTAGCAAAATGCTGACCTTCAAAAGCAAACGAGAAAGTGTAACAAAGCAGCTTCAGCCACGAGGCATCAGTTGTGTTTATGCTTTGCTTTTCACACACACTGATTCGACTGACGCCGCGTAACTGTCACGCCGAGGCTCCCGCTACCTGCACCATCCGCGGCTCACTCCGTTTCCACTCACAACACAACCTGCTGGAAATTTATCACAATCAACAGAGGAAAAAAAACATGAAGGCAAAACAGTTGATGACACAACTCTGCAAAGAAAACCAGTTAAAGCAAAACCACTGAAGACAGTCACTGTACTCTTACCCACAGGTTTAAATGACACTTTTTTTTTTCTTTGCATTGTAGCCATCTTCACGTTGTTGTTTTGGAGCCAAAACTGTAAATTACAAACCCTGCAGGTTAAATCCAGAGGCATTAATATAGAGATGATCCCCCTTTCTGCAGTTATAACAGCCTCCGCTCTTCTGGGAAGGCTTTCTACAAGATTTTGGAGTGTGTCTGGGGGAATTTTTGCCCAAAAGAGCATTCGTTAGATCAGACACTGATGTTTAGAGGACTGTACTCACAATCTCACATCTAGGTCATCCCAAAGGTGTTCGATGGGGCTGAGGTCAGGACTCTGTACAGGCCAGTCAAGTTATTCCACACTACACCCAGCCAACCATACCTTTATGGACTTTGCTTTGAGCACTGGGGCACAGTCATGCTCCAAATTGCTGCCACAACGTTGGATGCATAGAAATGTCCAAAAATGGTTTGGTAAGCTGAAGCATTAGGATTTGCCTTCACTGTAACTTAGAGGCCCAGGCCATGACCTGAAAAGCAATGCAGCTGACACAGTGCAGTCAGGTGGGTAACGCCCTCCTGACATTCACCAAACCATTCATCAGCCTGCCATATACAGAAGTGTGATTTTTCACTGCATAGAACACATTTCCACTGTTCTAGTGTCCAGTGGTAGTGTGGTTTACACCACCCATCTGATGTTTGGCATTGTGCTTGGTGAACTAAGGCTTGAATTCAGCGGCCATGCCGTGCCAGGCCCATGCCATCAAGCTCCCACCACACAGTTTTTGTGCTGATGTTTATCCCAGAGGAGGTTTGTAACACCGCAGTTATTGAGTTAGCAGAGTGCTGGTGACATTTATGCACTATGTGCCACGGCACTTAGCAACCCTGCTCTCTAACTTATTATATTCCTCTACTTTGTGGCTGAATCGCTGTGTTTGCTAAAAGCTTCAACCTTGCAATAATACCACTTCCACCTGATGTTGGAATATCTTGGAGGGAAGAATCTTCATAAACTCCGGTGCTCCAGTAGCATCTTGTTACAGCACCACACTGGACTTCAGTGAGCTCTTTAGAACCACCCATTCTTTCACGAATGTTTGTAAAGGCAGTCTGCATGGCTGGCTGCTGGATTTCATACATCTGTGACAACAGACTGAATCAAACATTAGGAGGTGTGGCCCAATATTTTTGTCCATATGACGCACTGCTAAAATCTGTTTGCCAAGAGTAAACAATTTCAGGTAAGAAAATACTGATGAATTCCAGACGGGTTCATGAAATGCATTTGTGCATCAGCGCTGTTTGTGACTGACATCTATTGTTTATTGTTTTTGCCTGCTTAAACTTTCTGCAGCAGGGCGTACGCGGCGGATCAACGTGCACCGTTTGTTTCCACACAGTAATGAATATGTAAGCAGGCAGCCCACTGAGGGATCTACTCTCGTTCTCACCAAACAACTCCTGCTGGTTTAAAAAGACAGAAAATGAAAAAATAAAATAAATAGGAAAGAAAAACAACCCATCTGATTGAAAAGTGACACCGACGCTTCCGCTCTCCGCCTCAGTTTTGTGTGAATATCCTGACTGATCAAGGAGGAAGAACTCCGCCTCAGGCAGGCGATGCATCGCCATGCATTAGTTGTCAGTTTTAGCCGTCAAATGAAGTCTCCCTCCACTCCAGCCTGAAGCAATAACTGTCCGCTCCACACTCACCCACCGTGTAAACTCAGACCTGTGCGCTTGACCTCAGCCGCCTCCGCAAACACACACACGTGTGCCCTGTCTGAGGAAACTCACTTTCACTGAGTGTGTTCGCATGTATTGGATGACCTGCTGGGAGGGCTTCAAACGCTTTCCTGGCGGGGTGAAAGGCAGCAGGAGAGCCGCGAGCAGAGGAACAGAGACCAGACGTAGGTGTGTGTATACCTGTCATTCAGTCTTCTGCCTGGTTCTGAGGACCTGGGAAGACTTTTCTTCTGAGATGAAAGCACTCAGGAAGGAGACGTGTGGGCTTGATCAGATCAAAACTGGACAAACACAACGGCTGCACAAGACAAACACAGCTTCCCTCCTCGTCTTTCCAAACGCAGCATCTAATTATTTTTCAGATTTTGAACAAAACTGCTCTACTGGGCACATTTACAAAGTCAATTGAAATGCAGCTTGAGATGGCTGCACAGATATCTTGTCCAGCTGTAGTTCTCACCACATGCACACCCACCTATGAAATCTCATCATGAAGCAAAGACTTGTTCTGAGAGTAACAATGAAGGCTTCCCAGCCTTCATTTTGAAGATCGTCTTTGATAGTTACAGTTAGGTACAGCATCTACGTTTTAACAGGGTTATGCGATGTTAACTTGGCCCTTTTAGTTCAGACTGTGGCCGTGCTCTGAGGAGTGTGAGACGCAACATTCAGTGCACATGATCCGAACTATGAAGTGTTTAGGACCACTCATTGCTTCCAGCCCATCCCAGTCCTCGTGGCTCTGAAATCCCCATTCTGACCCAGGGTGTGCCTTAAAGTGGTCAGCATGGTCCACCCATGGAGCAATCCAAACTGAAATCTGCTTTGTACAGGCTCGGTCTCTGAACAGGGACGACAGGCACTTTTCCAGGACTTTTAAATGGGGTGGCAAAGGGGGGGCCATGAAGAGGCGGTCAGATATGTGACAGCCCTGTGTCCTATTACAGGTTTATTATCTGAAAAAATGGAGCTGCACAAGAATTTAAACATTTCTTTGTTGAATAATTGTTTTAATTAGTGGAAAATATTGTATTTTGACATTTTATCTCAGTAAAAGTTAAAATTTTACATAGCTTAATAGTGAGCAGGTTGGTATATGTGCCTTCAGCTGCTCCCTTGTATTCTTACCAAGGGGTCGCCTCAATGAATGGTAATTTGGAAAACGTTTTACACCGGATGCCCTTCCTGACACAACCCTCCATGGTGAGAGGAGGTTGTGTCCCCCTCGGAGTTGAACCAGGCACCCTTCGCTTGCAAGGCAAATGTGCAACACTACAGGAACACCGACGGTGTGCAAGTTGTGTAGTCAAAATAATTTAAGCACTTAAAGTATATATATATATATATACGCTAATTATTTAGAATCATACTCTTCAGAATCAGATGCATTATATTATTGGATGATTGCAGATGTAGATGATTTAAATTAATCATGAAATAATGAGTAACTAAAGCTGTTAAATTAGTGTTATGAAGTACAAAGTACGATATTTGCATCTGAAACATGGTAAAACTTTTAAAGCACACATTTAATTTAGATATCAGAAACTGAATAAGAATACTTTATTAATCCCACATGGCGAAATTGCATAAACTTGTATGTAAAATACGGTCACTTGGCTCAAATCTGCTCCTTTTTCTCAAGTGGCTGTTAGAGGAAGTGCAGATGTTTTGTCAGGGCCCTCTGTCTTCCTGTTTTCTGTCTTTTCCTCTTCTTCTGTCCATCTCTCCTCTCTTTATCTGCGTCGGGTCAGGGCTCCTAACATGATTTGCTTAGTTCTCCAGGCTAAGGCGGAGTATGCTCACACCGCTGTTCCCCATCCCTCATCGCCAGCCCTGCTTAAGCCTAGCAGTTTCCTCCGCACTTCACCGGGACGTTTTGCCGTGTACCCGGTCAACCTCCAAGCCTGTCCAGCCACTCGGAGAAGCAAACCAGCCACATTTACCCAGAGAACCAAAGAGCTGCCTGACCCACTCTCACACTGAAACTGTGCACGCTGCCACCGGGTGGTGGAGAATCGCACAGACCTTGTGGACTTCTGTCTTTCCAAACACCTGGAGATTCTTCCTCACCTAAAGGGGCTAAGACTGAATTTGCAAATTCACCATTCACGAGTTGTTTATTTACTGCGCATCAATAAAATCTGTCTGTCCACTTGTCCACTGTCCACACCGTGACAATTTTGACACTTGAGCATTCAGCCTCTTGAGTAAAACTTGAAGTGAATCTATGTGCAAGCTACTTATGACATGATGCAAGAAACTGATTTTAAACTCCTAAAGTCCACCAAGTTACTGGCGCCCCATCCAGGGCTAGGGGCATATTTTGGCTAACGTCCACCCTTTCTGCAGACTTTTTGCCAGTATAAAACACCTAGATGTGAGGTTCCAGGTTTTCCTCTCGCTTTTCATTGTTTTTTTCTGCTGTGCATGATTTTGTCACTCACCCGTGCCTCTCATTTCAGGTGCGCTCCTGTGGGATTACCTTCTCTGCCTTAATGTGTTTCACCTCCCTAATTGTCTCCCCTGTGTATTAAGGCAGTGCGTATTGCCTTAGGTCTCAGCCAGATCCCAATTTTGTGCTTACTGGCTCATAGTCTAGCATTCTGGCATTCTTCTCGTGGTTTCCAAGTGTTTTTTTGACCCAGTTCAGTTACCTGGTCTTGCCGCAGCCTCCCTTTGCTCCGTTTGCCTGATTGGACTGTCTACCCATGTGCCAAACTTTTTGGACTTCTGTAAAGACCTTGTCTCCTGAGTTGTGCATTTGGGCCCTGTAACCTCTTTTTTTTTTTTTTTTTTTACAACAAATGAAAAATTTTTATAAAAAAAAAATTTTTTTTTAAAAAAAAAATTTTGGCTTT
>VUQH01024255.1:0-10003 GCA_015106775.1 Etroplus canarensis
TCCATCTCACCCTATCCCTTGCATCCTCTTCCCTCACACCAACCTTCTGCATGTCCTTCTTCATTACATCCATGAACCTTCTCTGTGGTCTTCCTCTTCTCCTCTTGCCTGGCAGCTCCATCTTTAATATCCTTTGTCCAAAAACCAAAGATGATATACAAACACCACATACCAAATGTCAAACAAGTTAGTGGAAGGGTGATGATTTTAGCTTGTTTTGCAGCTACGGGACCTGGAGACCTTGCAGTCACTGAACTCCTCATCCACAAATATACAACTGAATAGCTGAAAAATTAAAAAAATCAAGGTGTTGCAATGGCCCAGTCAGAGTCCAGACCTCAACCTGACTGAAATGCAGTGGTCAGACCTTAAGATAGCCCTGCATAAATAAATGCCTGCAAACTTCAGTGAACTAAAGAATTGTTTTAAAGATGAGTGGACCAATGTTCCCCCCACAACAATATGAGAGCCTGATAAAGTCATACAGAAAGTGATCTCTTCAGGTGGTGTGGCTGTTCCAAAGTCTAGACTTTAATCTAAAAGTGATTGTGTTGTTGTCATCAGGGCCCTTCAGAATCAGTGACTTCCTTTAAATCATTTCTTAAAACTCTTTTCAAAAGATTAGCTTTTAATTGACTCTATTACACACAATATCTTTTATGTTCTGGTCAAAGTACTTGAGTTTTTTGCTACTTGTCTTCCTGATTCATTTATTTATATTTTTTCTTAATTTTATTATTTTTTGTATGCATGTTTGAGTGCTCAGTATATATTTATGTGACTTTAATGCCTCGCTTTCTGTTCAAGTCTTTTTGCTGTCGCACCTTTGTTAAAGCACTTTCTAAAATATGTTTTTAAAGGTGCTATATGAAGATGATGATGATATTATTATTATTATTATTATTATTATTATTATTATTATTAGCCAATTCTAAATCATGGTTTGTACTTAGGTTTGCATAGGACTGGACAGATTCCTGTCAAAAAGTTTATGACCATCATAGCAAGGAAACTTGACTTTAGATACCACTGAGACTGCTGAAGTAATAGACTGATTATCTATTCAATCAAGCAAAAACAGCTTCTTTTGTAGCATTCTGGGATCTACTGACTCAAATTTAGCATGTGAATTAGCACTAACTGTACCCCTAAGTGGTTTGCTGTTAATCTGATGGAGGTTAAGAGGTTATATTTGCTAGGCCACATTATGGTTTTTATACTTCTCCACAATGTGTTGTAAGAAAATCAGAAAATCTAAATAGGCAAAAAAAAAGTTTTGCTGAAAAGAATTACTATTATTTCATCATTGTTTTTTTAAACAAACAGCAGCAGAAACCTCAAACCATGAGTAAATAATAATTATTCATTATTTTAGAAGACAATCTTTACTTTTCTTGGTATCATTACACTGAAATAAAATCTGGCATATTTTCACCCCCATATCAAACAATCTCATACAGAAGATATTATAGTAATTTAACGCTCAGGTTTGAAATCACACCTGAGGTCAGAAAATAGCATGGACCTTGTCATTTTTCTCCCATGGTGATAGATGAATCATCTTGAGAACTAGTCTGCTTTGAAGGGATGTGTGCAAAGCAGGCATAAAACACCTGATACATCCTGGCATCCATCTAGAGGATCAGATAAGGAAGAACATGAGACAATAAGAGAAGAACCAGGTCAACTGACTTGAGACTCCATACACGCAGGTACCCAGCAAAAGAAAGAGACAATGCGCTTTCCCAGGAGTTAGGACATCTTTTAAAGTAGCTGTCAACACAGGAAAACCTTGTCATCAAATAGAGGTTTAGGAACAACAAGTGACAAATGACTTTGTAGTTTCAGGTTAATAACAAACAGTAGAGATGAATGAGAAGCTACAATATATATGGCTAATGCGAACAGAGCCAGTACTTTAGAAAGAAAAATGAATCACTTTCTGGCCAACAATGATTTCAGTGCATACTCTTTGGTAGCAATGTATTAATTAACCTCGTGCTAAGGATGGTGTCATCTTAGACATGCTTTTAGCTGCAGATTTGTCCATTATTCTGTAACATCCAACCAAACATTTTGACATTGAATAAACAAGTGTTGCCTGGCTGCCTGATGTTGATGCTGTCAACATCTAGTCTTGGTTGAAAAGTAGTTCTGAATAAAAGTTGAACCAACATCACACATTGCATGGACATAATTTTTAGATGGTGCCTTGACGTCGTTGTTAGACTTTCTAGCAAAAGAAGTTTGTGTTCAAGAATTGCTTTCTACATTTTCTTTAACGATTGGAATAAAGTCAAATAAAAAAGACATTTGGGGTGCTGACAAACTCACAGCCCATCTCCAATGCTGTTATTTTATTTAACTGCTCATTGAAATTGTAACCTCCCCAGGCTTAAATTGCTGACATTAGCAACAACTAGGCGAATATTCTAACACTGTCACGTTACGTTATCCATGCTACAAATGAGACAGAATTTAGATGTGTATGACTCTGAATGGCTTAAAAGTATTATTTATTTTTTTAAAAAGATAGGCTGCTATAAGAGTAGTCTTTGTATGTGAAGAAAACGTTGTGCGAGTGTCTTTTCACAATGGGTCACTAACCAGATTAGTTGTCCTTGTTTTAAAAAAACAAAGTAAGATGCATTTAATTCCCTCACTACAGTAATCTGACCTACATTTCTTACTCTGTATGGGATGGTCTGACCTGACCTCTATTCTATTCAACATCCAGCTGTCTACAGTTAAGTTTTTGGACACTGACCAACCATGTTTGCTGGGCTATGATGGCAACTTCTTTTCCAATTCACTCAGTTACTTTTATTAAACATTATTAACCCTTACCATAAAACTTCTCAGAAACATTTTATTGATATTGGCCTAATGATCATTTTTGTAATTAATCACGGGGTAGCAACTCGTTCTCCTACCTTCCAAAACATTGTAGGTATTAATTTTTTTTTAACTTCTTACATAGATCCAAAGTAATATTAGTCCTAATGTGCTATGATTTTTTTCTGTCTTTCAGAAATACCTCTTGCTTACTGCTAATTTCTAATGTTAGCCTGTATAAAGCCAAAGCAGAAGTGCCTTTTGATAGCCAGCAGGGCCCAACTTCTCTGTTTACAAAAAGACTTCTGAATGTATGGAAGTCTACAGGAAAATAACCCTTGGCTCACTTGCTCTGTGACCTCAGTAAATCCTTCCCTGATGAGATTATGGACTCAGCTGCTAATTTCACATCTTACCTGAATGGAAAATTAAGCTAATTTTGTGAATATGGTCACTATTAGAGTTAGCTAGGAGGATTAGCCAGGACATGCTCAGTGCAGTCAGATCCACCACTTACCTGTCATATTTCAAATCACCAAGTTGGCGACAGCAAAAATATTCAGCTCGAGGTTTCACAACAGCGCCTCACCATGTCATCTTTTGTGTACAGTCTATGTTCTGGTAGATCTTCTGTTTCCTGGCTGGCAGGATAGTATGTTTGATTGTAACACCTCAGAGAAGAGCTTCACAACAGCCATAAAAAGACACCATAATTATTTTAACTAATTCTCTTTAAACTGAATAAATGAGGAACTGGCCTAAGTTGATAATATGTTCTATGCATGTTCTTATTTATAGGAATGTTTAGTCAAGGAAGGCTTTGTATCTATAACGTTTCTGTTATGTCTAAAGTCTGTCCAAACAGGTGACACCCTAGTGCTCATAGTGGGATGCACAATGCAAATGCACTCTTTGTTTTACCGTATGCACTCAACACTTTTCTTCCATGTAAAGAAGACTCGCCTTTGAAAAGGCCTATGTATCCATTTGGTACATCCATGATTAGCACTTAACACAAAATAGTAGAAATGTCATTGTTGTATAGATACAGTCATAGGAGAAACAAACCTTCATACATTCCTTAATTTTTCACATGCAGCATTATGGAAAATCTAAGAACATTCCACTATTCAATAGCTTGTGAAACCACCTTTAGCATCAATAAATAGAATTGTTTTCTGTATGATATTATTAGTCTCTCACATAGTTGTGGAGAATTTTTGACCCACTCTTCTTTACAATGATGTTTCAGCTCACTGAGGTTTGCAGGTCTGGACTTTGGCCATTTAACACCTTTATCCTGTTCTTTTTCAGCTACTCTGTTGAAGAATTGTTGTTATTTTTGGGATCATTGTCCTGTTGCATAAATACATTTCCTTTAAGCATTAGCTGTCGAAAAGAAGGCCTCAACTCTTGACATGCAGAGGAGTTCATAGTTGACTCTACAGCTACAAGATGTCCAGGTCCCGTGGCTCAAAAACAAACCTAAATCATCAACCCTCCACCGTGCTTGACAACTGGAATGATGTGCTTGTCCTGATATGTTGTGTTTGGCTTTTACCTGGCATAGGGTCATGCATTATGGCCAAAAAACTCCATTTTGGTCTCATCTCTCCAAAAGACCTAGTTTCTGTGATTTGTTCAGATGCACCTTTGCAAAACTAAGCTGTGTTGTCATGCTCTTTTTAAAGACGTGCTCACACTGGCTGATCAGTTAACCAAGTACATTTGATCAGCAGCACCTGGTTGCTACTTACCTGCTCAATTCTTATGGAAGCCATAAGGGTGTATTTTATTTTTTACAGAACTGTAAAGAGTCCTTTGAAAACTTTCTTTTTTACGTGACTGTATGAGGTGATAAGCTTGTAATACCGGACATATTGCTGTTTTGCTGGACAAAAAGTTTACCTGAGGGAAACATGAACTTCTGCACCAAACTACCTGACAACTCATCCAGCTATTGTCCAGGTGTTTTACTTAAAACCAAGCAAATTTGTGCACCAAAGGGAGAATAGAATCTATCTTCTGTAGTGGGAAATTTCATACTCAAGTAGCTGTAAAGGCACTAAGATTCCAAGGGAGAAAAAATCAAGTGTCTCTGTTACCAAACTATTCCCAAACAATGCCAATTGTGATTTCTCATCTACACATAGGCACGTCTAGGCACATGGACTTGTGCAGAAAACCTGATCGAACAACAACTGTGCAGTCAGCTAACACATTCTACAGCAACAAAAGACACATTAGTAGCATAATGGGTCTATTCTACAAACCAGGTTAAGGTGTTTCCCACCCTTGTTGTTCAATTTTCAGGTTGGCTTTCCTTAAATCTATCACTGAAAATCAAGATAAAAAGATGTTATTGTGGACAGCTTTATTACTTAGTATTACTGAATAAACATGGCACCACAACACCAGATTATTTAATTGATATGATCATCAACTATCACATGTCTCAGCGAATGATAAACTCCGCTACTATCAATATCTAGGTTTCCAACAATACCAGAAGAGAAAGTGATGATGGGAACACACAGTATCTCATCTCCCTTACTTCAACCAAAGCATGAGAACCACCGTATGACACTGTATATTACTGTCAGATCAGATAAAACTTTAGTTTCATTTGTCTTCTTGTTTCGCGGCTATTATACCCTCAGGGACATGACAGTTACCAGCATTTTGGAGCAGCTGGCATCCTTTAAACAATGGCAACCGGATACTGCTGTCCTAATAACTTATATTATTGTCCAACCAAGTGCTGAAAGGTGTAGTGAGATTTTTTGTTTCTTTTGAACCAAAGGAAAATTATCTGATGCACTGTGTTGTTATCTGCTGCACTGTGTAGAGGCTCTCACTGTAGCAGGGATTGGATGACTAGTTTTTAGCTGTAAAAAGTATATGTGTACATGTGAAAAGGTGGAGCCCCTGTAATGCACCTCCTCATGGGCTGGATCACCCAAAGTGTACCAATAAGAAGCTAAAGCCATTGCCTTCTTTCAACTCTCTTAAATTCACAAGAACTTGACATAGGCTTAGTCTTTCAGAACAAGAAGAAGGGGAGCAAAAAACACAGTAAGTTTATGTTTGACTCCTTACATATTAAGTTCATTTAGATATAATTATAAATATATAATAATAACCAAAAAATCTGACAATCCGGCTGTTCCCTACTGATACAATGGTCTTGATAAAGACTAAGGGTAGATATATATATTTTAAATTTTTTGTGTAATGACTAAAAGATGTGGTTTTGAGAAAAAAAAAAGAAACTGGACATTAACACTGTCAGGATCATTTTCATTTTTATATTACAAACTCTATTTTCAAAAAAGTTGGAATATTTTCCAAAATGAAATAAAAATGAAAATCTTTTAGAATGTTAATTCAGTTCAACCTTTTATTAAATGATAACAGTACAAAGAAATTAAATAGTTTTACTGATTAACTTCAGTGTGATTTATAAATATCTATAAATTTAAAATTTGAAAGCTACAGCACACTCAACAGTTTTTGAGACAGTGTTAACCTAAGATTGAAGAGTGCACGGAATATTCAAGTAACACCAGTTTGGTAGACTCCACATTAAGCAGGCTAATTGGTAGAAGGTAAGGAATCTTAGCCGGATATAAAAATAGTGTCCTTCAAAGGCTTAGTTTTCTAAGCAAAATTTGTGAGAGAATAATCAAACATTTCTCAATGTAAGACTGCAGAGAATTTAGGTCTTTCACCATCTATGGTACATAACATTGTGAAAAGATTCAGAGAATTCTGAGGCATCTCAGTGCATAAGGGGCAAGATTGGAAACCACTGACCAATGCATGTGATCTTCAAGCCTGGAGATGACACTGCCTTGATACTGTGACTGATACTGTGACTCTGAGGTTTATATAGAATGTTAGAGACATATGCTGGAACACAAGCCCCTCTCATCAAGGAGGGTTATGTCAGGAAAAGCATTTGGCATTTGGCAGTGGCTTTCTCTGCCACATTACCAATGCGGATTCTTCTGCTGTGGCGACCCCTTGGGGAGAATACAAGGGAGCAGCCGAAGGTGTATATGCTGCCATCAAGGCGATGTCTCTTCTTGGGACGTCTGTGCCTATTTCAGGACAATGCTAGACCACAGGACTCAGAGTGTGTGTGCTTTACTGGCCTCCTGCCATTTGAGATCTGCCTCCTATTGAAAATGTATGGTGCATCATGAAGAGCAGAATCGGAAAATCAGTTGTACTGTTGCACAGCTGAAAAATTACATCAAGCAAGAATGGACAAAATTTCCATTTGCAAAACTGGAACATGATTAAATATTAAAAGGAAAGGTGATGTAACACCATGGTAAATTCCCTTGTTTCCCCACTTTTGTGAAATGTGTTGTAGCCATCAGTTTTAATTTGTGTGGATTTAAAAAGTACAATAACCTTGGTCAGTAAACTACTGTACTTTTGTCAGTTAAATAAAGGTTCATATGAATTAATATCTCACAGATTTCTGTTGTTTTTGCATTTTTGAAAATATTTAAACTTTTTTGGAAATAGAGTTCATATTTAGCCTGACTCACAGCACATATGGATTTATCAAAGTCATTTTTTAATTATCTCTAGTGCCTGTTACTTTTAGATAATTTTACCTTTATATATTACTTTTAAACATCCACTAAGACATTTGTGAACATATGTTGAGAATATATAAAAAAACTACCATGTATTGCTTACAAAGTAAGCTAAGCTAAGCTAAGACAAGCTAAGCTAAAACAAGCTAAGATAAGATACGATAAGATAAGATGAGATATGCGCTATTTGTCTCACACAAATATACACAATACACTTTGCAGTTAAGTGTGTTTTTTTTACCCAATTTTAATTACAAAATGATTGATAAATAGATAATAAATAATAAAAGATAGTTTAGCCAAATATGTAACAATATGTTTAGAAAATCTACAGTATGCTCAGTTAGAAAAATGGACAGTATACATAGAGAAATGTACAGTAAGCATGCAATATGTTCTGAAAATGAGCATTGTGTTGGTAAGGCTAAGAAGTCAAGAAGCAAATGCACATGTGGATATCTAGAAAACATGCAGAGTTATGTTTCTGACACTTTGTAAACTATAAGTAATGCATTTACTAGCTTACTAGCATTTTTCTGAGGAATATAAATGGGGTGTTAGTTGCTAGCATCTATCTTAGCAACTAGCTAATTTGATGCTCTGTTGCTGGCAGATAACAAAGCTACCTCTGCTACCCTAAATGTTTTCTTGAGCCTATAGCAACTCAACAGTATCATCAACCGATGGGTACTTGTAGCCAACATGTCTTCAATCGACATCAGTGAAACTATATCCCCCGTTTACTTGAAAAATAATTGATAAACAATGTTACCAGCATGGTAATGTTAACGTTGCTTACCCAACTGTGGTGCCATAGCAGAGAAAATACCATGTGCTGCAAAATTTCCAAGGTGGTATGCAGACTGGCACAAAGCATCACTCTGTAGAGTTGAATTTTTTACTGCATGTCTGCAGAATTTTACTTTAACTCTACTGTTAGAGCTGGTTTACTCTCCATAGAAATGTAAATACTCTATCTAGGTTAAAATAGGTAGACTCTGAAATATTGACACCCCATTTTTTACTGTTTTGTAAGAATTCCATAATCTTGGGTCAAACCCACACTAAATGTGGTTGTCTTTGCTACATATACTAATGTTCCATTAGTTAAACAAAAAAAAACAAGAGGGTACACTTTAAAATTTGTGACCCAGAAGTCATATGACTTGTGGATTTAATTGAGCCATCCTTCCCTTGTTGTCTGATGGAATTGGCTGCAAGCAACACTTAGCATTACATTGTATTTGTGTAGGGAGAACCAAAGCAGGGGACCGAAAGTCAGTAAAGTCTGAACCGAATTCTGAGTAAACACGAGCTTCTTTGATTTAGACAGAAACACTTCAGTTGTTGTAAATATCCAAGTTAATGGCTTATTTGTAATTACAGTCTGCAGACACCACCAACTGAAACTGATTAAAAGAATGTACCAGACTTTCAAAATGAAAATAGCTCTTTGTGGTCACTGTGTAACCGCTAAAGGTTGATGTGGCTTGATGTGACACTCATTTGTTTTTTGTTTGTTTGTTTGTTTGTTTGTTTTTGTTTTTAATGGAGAATGGACTATTAAGAATCTACTTATGCAGCAATTAAGTAAATTCCATAAAATCCCTGAAAATTTTTTGCAATTTCAGCCATGGCTATAGCACCTTGATAGTAAAGTGTGCCTATCCCTGACTTAGACTTACAAAGGAGTAAACAAAGCCAAAGTCCACATACATATTATGGAATCAAAAGTGTGCAATGATAATCATATCCATCATAAATCAATCATAAAGTCATAATGCAAGGAAATTAGACTATACCAGTGTTTGTCAAAGCTTTGCTTATTACATAATGATGACAGTAATGACAGCCATTATAAGGGGTGCTCCAGGCAAGTAAAGTAAGTATGGGCTTTGGGTTGGAATGCATTGTATGATTGGTAAGGGGGATTTGGGGGGTCTTCATAATGGGGTCCCATTGGCAGGTATCCCACAAAGGCGTTGGCCCTGGTCTGGAAAATATTGTCTTTCACGACCAAAAGAGATCATGTGTTAGTTATTTGAATACAGTTGGAAGTATGAGAATTAGTATGGAGAGGACTTCTTCTTCTCCTTCTTCTTTCGGCTGCTCCCGTTAGGGGTCGCCACAGCGGATCATCTGCCTCCATCTCATCCTATCCCTTGCATCCTCTTCCCTCACACCAACCCTCTGCATGTCCTCCTTCACTACATCCATGAATCTTCTCTGTGGTCTTCCTCTTCTCCTGCCTGGCAGCTCCATCTTCAACATCCTTTGTCCAATATATCCACTATCCCTCCTTTGACAATGTCCAAACCATCTCAGCCTTGCCTCTCTGACTTTGTCTCCAAGCTACTCAACCTGAGCTGTCCCTCTGATGTACTCATTTCTAATCCTGTCCATCCTGGTCACTCCCAGGGAAAATCTCAACATCTTCAATTCACTTTTTCTTTGCCAGCCTCTTCCTTTGAATACTTTCCTGTACTTCCTCATTCCACCACCAAGTCTCCTTGTCTTCTTTCCTCTGTCCAGAGAAGACCCCAAATACCTTCTTG
>VUQH01024261.1:1656-13887 GCA_015106775.1 Etroplus canarensis
ATAGCTACATATATATATATATATATATATATATATATATATATATATACACACACACACACACACACACACACACACACACACACACACACACACACACACATTATGCCTATCTTTTCTCTTTAAGAAGAAGCCAAGCGTGAGCATTTAAGGAACTGTAATTTTTGGCACTTTGGCAATGGCTTAATTTTTCAGCCCAGGAGCTGCTTGGTTTTACACAGGAACTCTTCAGGCACAGCAGTAAGTTATATGTCCTGCAGCATTTTTAGTTATTTTAAGTGTTGAGAGTCCAATAACCAATTACTGTAGAGTAAAATGCAGGAAATAGATTTGATATTAAAAAAAATACTCTTCAAGAGGTGTTATATTGACTGTGTAGAGGGCATGATTGCTCAAAAAGGAGTACTGCTCAAAAGTTTGGGATCACTTGCAAATTACCTTGCTTTAAAAAAATCTTGAATCTTGAAATTCACAAAGACTTTAATCCACTTCACAAACAATTAAAATTAATCACATGATTTTTCAAGAATGATCTACATTTTTGCAAGACCTACTGTATCAGTTTTCTGGACTGGCTGCTAATCTAAGCTAATCATTTTATAAGGCTAATTGATCATTAGAAAAACCTTTTACAATTGTGTTGCACTGCTGAAAACTGTTGCACTAATAAGGGAGCACAAAAGGAGCATGGCATTATTTAGGTTGGTTTAGTATTTGAAGCATCAGCAGATGTTTGTTTACAGGGTCAAAATGGCCAGAAAGAAAGAACTTTCCTTAGCGACCCGTCAGTCGACTGTTGTGCTTTAAAAGGGAGGCTATTCGATGCAAGAAATTGTGAGGGAACTTAAAATCTCTTGCCATGCTGTTAACTACTCCCTTCAGAGTGCAGCACAAACTGGCTCCAACAAGGACAGAAAAAGGAGTGGAAGGCTCCAATGCACAACTGTGTACCTGAGAGTGTGTAGTTTAAGACAAAGATGCTTCACAAGTCGTCAACTGGTAGCTGCACTAAATAGTACCCGTCACACACCGTTGTCAGCATCGACAGTGAAGAGGTAACTTCAGGATGCTGAACGTCTTGGCAGAATTGCCAAGAAAATGCCATATCTGAGACTGGCCAATAAAAAAAGGAAACTGAGATGGGCAAAAGAGCACAGACACTGGACACTGGAAGACTGAAAGGTGTTGTGGACAGATGAGTCCAAGATTGAGGTCTTCAAATAAAACAGAAGAACATTTGTTAGACACAGAACAAATGAAAAGATGCAAAAACAGTGGAGACAAGCATGGTGGAGATAGCGTGATGGTCTGGGGGTGCTTTGGACATGGTAAAACAGGAGATTTGTACAGAGTGGAAGGGACCTTGAGGAAGGAAAGCTATCACAAGATTTTGCAACATCATGCCATACCCTGTGATCAGCACTTGATTGGGGCCAATTTTATCCTATAACAGGATTGTTACATCCCCCAGGATGTCATGTAATGAATGTGCTGTGCTGCTTCCAGGTCCCAGTCTTTTTATTTGCGGCTTCTTTAACATCATGTACCTTTCAGCTGCTCCCTTGTATTCTCCACCAAGGGGTCGCCACAGTTGATTAATCTGCATTGGTAATTTGGCAGAGGTTTTACACCGGATGCCCTTCCTGACGCAACCCTTCATGGTGAGAGGGGCTTGTGTCACCACCTGGGATCGAACCAGGGATTCGCTTCAAAGGCGAATGCGTAAACCACTACGCTACCGGGGATGCTGGCTTCCTTAACATCACCCTGGCAATAAATGTTTCTCAAACTGGCCCAAACTGTCTCCTGGTGTTCCTCTCATCTGGTGCAGTGTTACTCCCCTCACCACAGGAACACAACATAACAGAATAATGACCCAAAACACACCTCCAAAATTCGTCAGCTGTATTTAAAGAATAAGCAATAAGCCAAAATTCTGACTGTAATGAAGTGGCCAGCACAGTCTCCAGCTCTGAACCCTGTTGATCTGTTGTGGGAGCAGCTTGACCATATGGTACGGAGGAAGACTCCATTGAGCCAATCCGTCTTGTGGGAGAAGCTCCAGGAAGCATGGGGGAAAATCTAATCTGATTACTTTGAAAAATTGACAGCTAGAATTCCTAAGGTCTACCAGGCTGTAAATGCTGCAAGGGGTGTTTTTTTAATTGAGGAATAGTTTGAAGAACGCATTCATCATTTCCATTAAAATCATTATTTCTAACTCTGACAATGTAAGCATATTCTGTTAATTTGCTATATATTCAGACTAATTTTATATGTGTTTTCATAGAAAAACAGAGAATCACAAACTTTTGAGCAGTAGTGTATGTTCCAGCAAAATGCCTAAAGTGGATTACGTTGCATATAGATACATTCTGGTTAAAAATATATTGGGGAAACTTTGGGAAATACCCTTTTGTTTGTTCTTGAGCTTAGATTGAAAATTATAGGGATTTCTTCCTGGTTCTTTGAGTTTCTATAGTTAAAAAGAAGAAAATAAATTGTTCGTGCATATTAGCACTCCTTGAAACTCAAGCTACATAGAAAGTGTTTTTAGACATCCATCACTTGCCTATGTCAGACTTTCATTCTATTAAGTATATCAGACTCTGAAACTTTTAAATGGAATCTGTAATAATCGATCATACAACTGCCTTATGGTTTTACTTTAAATGCAAAAAGGTCAGTAAAACTAATAAATCCCTCTATATCAAGACTGTTGATTTCTTGTCTGCTCTTACTGCTGAGCACACATGAAAACTGTTTTTATCAAGTATATTTATGCTGCCAGCTTGGAGAAGACAGTTTGTCTGGCTGCTCTCCTTTCAGCTCCTCTGTACTTCTGACAGACAGAAGGCTGGTTCTGAAGACAGAGACTCTGAACGGAGGTTGTATCCGCATGGATTGAATACATCAAATGCTTCAGTAGCGCTTTTGTGCTGTGTGTGTGATCCACTTTTCCTTGATTTTCTGTAAGGCAAACTGTCTATTAGTCACCTTTATTTATCCATTTATTTGTGTTTTATAACCTCTCTGCCGTTATGAGACCTTTTTATTCATGAGGTTACTCTGGTAGTTTTATCTCTGAAAATCTCTCAGTAGACCATTAGTTGTTAATGGCATTAATAACAGATCTAACCCTTTAGGCCATAATATGGACTCATTAGAGGGAGAAAGAAGACCATTATCCTGGGCAAAGTTAGGTTTTCTCAGTTTAACAGCATGCATCTCAGGCCTAGTGTGTATCTGCCTGTGTGTGTTCAGTGACTTATGGGCAAACTGAGTTAATGGTGGGAGACCAAAGGCAGCCTGAAGTTTGAATGGGGGTTGTTAAGCTACTTTAACATATGGGGAATGCTATGCTGGATAGCAACAAAACTGTTGGGGTTGATCTTCCATTATCAATTGATTGCAGTTTCCTTTTATATACTTTTATTCTTTGGCACATTATGGCCAGATGTTTTTCTCCTGTTTTATGGGACTTCCTGACCATGTTTTCATTTCCCCACTGAAAACAATTTGTGACAAAATGCAGACTTGGTGTTTGGATGACACACCTCAATTCACCCAAAAACTGTGTGACATCAAAGTATAGTCTAAAGATCCAATATAGACAAGAAAACAGAAAGGAACCTTGTAGAAAAGAGAGTGCTTCAAAGATTGTGGCTTTTAATGGCTCTCTCACTATATAGTATGGCAGCAGCAGCAGCAGCTATACACATAGACACACTTTGATAGGTTGTGAGCAGAAGTAGGATCAGAGCACCTAAGATTAAGTCAGTATTTTCATGAATATATTTTCCTAAGCCCAAACAAAAAACTCATACAGGAAAAATATTGTACTTTTTTCAGAAATTAAATGCATTACGCAAGCAGATTAGAGCAAAAGTGAGCAACCAAACAGATTTCCCAAGAGGCGACATGCACATCAACACAAAAGACAAGCATTAAAGACTAAGCAGGAGGGAGACACACAATTCAAAAACATATCGGAAAGACAAATAAGAAGTGTAAAAGAAATCAGGCATAAAATTGCACTGAGTGGAACAACTGAAGTGGCACAAGCCAAATAATGCTTTGTAATAACATTCCTCCCTCCATATCTCTCAATTCTCCCTTACTCTGTCTCTACTACTGAACTGACAAGATTTTATACAGCTAATTACCAGTATGACATTTTCTCTCTTCCTAGTTAGTAAAATAAGCTCCTTTAGCTTCAGTGGCATGAGAGCGCCAATAAATACTGATATCTCAAAGTGTAATTCAATTGAATAACCCTTTCTTACTGCAAGTTTGAAGACAATGCAGGTGTATAAATACAGTACAATGCAGATGTGAGTTGATTTTGTGTTTACATCCTCAGGGGACATGTACACAAATATCACTGTAAGATCAACTGTCAGTCACAGGGCTTCTGTTTTATATATGTGCGTAACATGAATCTGTGTAAAGTGTGCAAATGTAATCTTAAGTGATACATTTATTATTGCTCCTTTTTGCATGACTTTTCTGCTGTTGCATGTCAGCAGGCAGGCATTCTTTATATAATATTAAAGCCTATGAATACTGTATACTCGTAAATACAGCTGTATGCATGGGGAGCTGTTTAACTGCACCTATAACTGCAATAGTGATAAAAGATGCTGCCTACCAATTGCTATTTGACAGTTAATTTTGTTTAAATTTCACACTAAAGAGAATTTTTGCCCAGTTTGCTTTGTTCTTTAAGGCAGTTTTATTACAATGTGAGGTCTTTTGGTTCAATTGTTTGAGCTTGCTTGGCCCTTGAGCATTTGAGAGTGATGCTTCTAAGAGCTGGAGCTCAATGATCAGGGAAGCAATTAATGAGACTGATCACTACCGGCAACAGTCAACTAAAAGGGAAAATAAAGTCCATGTTAAAATGAACTAGTATAGAAAGCAACTAAAACTTTGAGCCATTTTCTAGCTAAAAAAAATCCCAAAAAACTCTTTTAAAATAATAGGATTCACCCAAACCCCATACCCACAACTTCTGCTTGTTCAAGTCATATGAACTCTCGCTTCTATGGTATTTGAGTCACAGAGACTGATGGTAAAATTAGAGATGAAAAATAGTCAGAATGGGACTGAAGGGAGTTATGGAAGAATATCAGATGTGAGCGGTGCAGTGCTGTATTAAGAGATGACCTTGAAGGGGAGATTGGGGAGATGGTTTCTGATATTTATAGGAAGAGTTTTGGCACCTTGGTTGAGTTTGGTAAGAGAGTTTAAAATGAAGTCAGTTTTTTATTTTCTCTTTGAGAAATATTTCGAATAAAGGAAGAGAGGACTTTCCAGTACAGCGTATATTTTTTATAGAGCAGCAAGTTTATAGGTAGATTAATTTTCATAGCTTCCACATGAGCATACTGCCTCTGTCTACAAGGCTAGCATGTGCTTGTATAAACATCATCCTGCACTGTGTTCATGCTCTGTGTGCATTATGACCCCACACACATCCTCACAAAGGAATGTGATATTGATATGAATGAACGTAGAACACATGCTGTGCATCACACCAAAGAGTCTTATACACACTGGCACACACATACTGGCATGAACTAAATAGGGTATGACCTTGCAGCACCTAGCCTATATAAATAGCCTGTATAAAGTGTCTGCGCTTCTTCAACTTGCATCTATTCCTTTGGTGTGCATGTGATTTTGGGAATGAACTTGGAGAAAGCAATAAAAGCAAAAGAATATATTCTACATCTGATAAGCATATTTTTCTTTCCTCATTCACTAATGCACCCACAATATTCCACTCTCTTCTCCGTACTCCCTCCCAGTCTGGCAGCAGGCCAGTTCCCAAACATGGTGATGGAGCAAAAGAAAATTGATTTCTAAAGAGATGCTATGCCCGGATATGAAATACGTAACCAGTTATTAGTCTAACACTGATATTAACATAATACGACAACCGTGTCAAGATACATATTAAAGATGTCGCTCGTTTCCTCTGAGAGATAAATGAAACAGGCTAAAAAATGATGAACTGCCACTTGTTCAAAGCATACCAAATCATTGTCAATACTGCACAATTGTGATGATATCTACTTTGTTTGAGAGAAAAAAGGGGAACAAAAAGCTCTGGTTGGCAATACACTGATGCTGCTATGAGACCGACTCAATATCTTGATCATGTAGACAGTCAGAGCAGGCGGGTCCATACTTATTATGCTGCTATTAAAGAATACACACTTCGAGAGGTCAAATGGCCCACACAATGATGTGCATGGTCTCTCTCTCTCACACACACACACATAAACACATGGTAGATGCACCCATGCAAAGACAGCACACAGTGAACAGTAAGGTCACAGCGTACAGTGAGTGAAAAAAAGATATTTGAAGAAGATATGCTGCCTGTTGCTATGGAGCACTCCGAGGAGAAAACATACACGCAAAGACACACACCTACACATGACGATCTATCTATGTTAAAGAAACTAGAGCAACCGCACACCTGAGAACAAAAGCACACACGCTCATGTATACATGCACACACTCAATCAATCATTGTCCTATTAAAGATACAAAGAAGCTGCAGTCACTTCTCAAGAGCAACAACAGCTTCAGTTATTGCTCTTGGACTCTGAGTGTGTATCTCAATGTTTGCGTCTTTACTTTTATGTGCTTTATTTATATTCAGAGAAGAAAAGCAGGCACTTTTCAAGAACAACATTGCTCTTCCATTTGTTCCTTTAGGACAGGGTAAATTATGCTACTCAGTTAATAAGATTCAGCAGCAGAGACTCAGTGAGAGGAAGAACAAAATAGGCTACCATACTTGTAGATGCCTCAGAGTTGGAAAGAGCTACACTGCATAAGGGTGATATAATGAGCATGCCAATTAACTTGCTTATTTTTTTTGGATGATTTTGATATAAAAATGACCAGTTAGTATGAGCTCTGATGTTAAATTCAGGGAACTGTCACAAATAGTTGGAACAAATATATCAATAAAAATACATTTCATAAATTATCATATACTGTAAAAAGCTTAAATGGAAGAGCAAAGTGAAATGCATTTACAGTTGTAACTAAAAATAATATTTTGCAAAGCTGATTTAACAATCTATGTACTTGGCAAGATTTCTGATAACTCATTTTTAAATTATCTCAAATATTATTTTCTACTTTCCAATATCTTTATTTTGTCAGTAAACTGTTGTTTAGCATTTTTTTAATCTACTGCCAGCTTTAGCTCTAGTTTAGACTTGTGGTTTTTTTGGGCACTGGGGAGCCTTCCCTGGATTTATTTCACAAATTTCACAGTAATATAAATAACTGGTGCTCTCATGATGGTGTTGGTGTTTTTCTTTTCTATTCCAATGCTCAGACACCTTGTTTGCCTGCCTGCTGCACTGACCTGAAGTACAGTAAAAGTCAACACTGGCTGAATCGATGACAGCACAGGACTGAAGATCACTTGCGCTGACTTGTGATCGATAGAGCAGCTGCATGTAAACAGAGCTTGAAGATTCAGTGTAGAGTTCAATTTGGGGAAAAAACGACAGAAATCTGAAAATGACACATTCTGGGGACTGAAGTGATGGCTGCAACTTTCCAGTTTCAGATTTCATTATATTGTGATTGATGACACAGTGCAGTGGAGGCTTTAAGGAAAGCCTGTTCTGTATAGGTGTATGTACTGTACGTGTGTGTGTGTGTGTCTGTGGGTCCGTTCTGTTGACAGACAGGTGAGTGCTTTGAAAAGACTATAAGCTCTTATCATCCTGCCACAGACACCCCCTGTGAGGCTGACTGGACATTCCCCCCAAAGTGACAGATGCTTGCAGCAGGAGGGTTCGAAATAAGAATGGAAGACATGCGAAACTACATGCAGCATCAAAGCTAATCCACATTATATATCTGATATGTGTCTTATTTTCATATTTCACAGAAAGTAATTATTGAATGTGGGCATGAGGAAAAACCCTGTATCCAATTTAAACTAAAGGAGGTTGGCAACTTTCCGTAACTTAATTAAAAAGTGAACTAGAGCTGAAATATTTAGTAAATTTTAAAAACCAACTGCCAGAAAATTAAGCTCCAAACTGTTTTAATGATGCGTTACTCATGAAAGTCATTTATCCAGCAAAGAGTACATCCCTACTCTTCAGCGTTCATCTTATTCAGCAGCTCCTCTTGTTGTGTCACTTTAAACTAAACTCTAACACGTTTGGGGACCTCAGATTAGACTCTGGCATCCTGTGATGGATGGATTTGACATTTTGTAGACCAGACGACTAAACAATGGCAATGAAAATAATTGTTAGCTGTCAGTTTAAGTTCTTATGGTCAACACACCGGTGGATAAATGAATATTAAATAACCCAAAGTGTTGCTTTAAAAATATATATAAAAGCCATAAAGTTATTGTGAGCATTATAGGAAAACTGTGACACCATGCAGCTGTGCATCAGGAAATGATGCACTAACACCACGCTTCAGGCTTGTCTACAGATTAAGAGCAGAACAAAGTTTGCAGAGGTTTCCCCAAACTGACACGCACTCTTTATCCCAGGAATTTCACATAATACACAGTGGTGTTAAAGCTTAATATTCTGCTCACACACATGATCTCAGTCAAACAGCAAGGTCAGTACGTCATTTACTGAATCAACTGATAGGATATAGACACAGTGGAGTTTTGAGTCCATCACTCACCTTCTGCAGAGTCAGTGACTCCTCTCAGCGACACCGACAACCATCCGCCAGTTGCCTCTCCTTAAAGCCTTTAAGCGTGCCTGTACCGTAAAATCCGTCCAAACTTACGCACGGTCTCCTCGGTGTGGATGTTTTTCTTTTTGCTCGTGTGTTGTTTTAAATTGTGACGTCCCCTCCAATTACAACTCCCTCGCGCTGCTCTCTGTTGTGATGCGCGTGTCCTCCAGCGACTCCTCTCCGGTCCCTCAGCACCGCGGAGGTGAGACGCGACGAAGCTCTGTTGATATCATCCAGCACTGCTCCGACTCAAAGGCACAAAGAAAAAGAAAGAAAGAAAGAAAGAAAGCTGTCCCAGCTTGAAGTAAGGGAGACGGTGACAAAGAAGAAGAAGAAGAAGAAAGTGTCAGCAGGCTTCGCCGGGATGAATGAAAGGCAGAAATGCGCTCTCGGCTCGCGCAGCTCGTGTGATGCACTGAATGCTCGATTTGTAGAGTGAGTGAGTGGGAGCGCTGGTCGAGTGAGTAGGTCTCCGCACGGTGCACCCATATGCATGACATCTTACACAGAAATAAATAGAAGCTGAGAGAGCGGCCACATTAAATATAATCATAATACTGATGCGCTGTTTCGCGTCCTAATGCACTCCCGCTGTTGTGTTTTGCGTCTCTGTTCTCACTAACACTGTATAATCAACATCATTTTATTGGGATTCATTGTGTGCCACTGGTGTCTAATGCTGATGAAAATGTATGTTGTTTTCAGCTGTGTGGTCTGGATAGAGCACCCAGATGAATCTTATGGTCCGCCTGCATAAGTCCACGCGAATTAAGGCTGGGAATTTGATTTCAACACAAGCCACCCTGTCAGACAAACTGTCAGAATGCTAATGCCATTAATAGGTTAAATCACTGTGTTGAAGGAACAGTTACAGGGTAAATATCCTATATGAGCCACGCCTCTTAATCATTGAAATCAGGTGAATAAAATCAAGCACCTACCCATGCAATCTGCGTGTAAACATTTGTGAAAGAATGGGTCCTTACTGAATTTGAGTGTGCTGTTGTAATAGGATGCCACAGTTGCAACTATTCAGTTTGTTAAATTTCTTCCTTCCTAGATATTCCAACATCAACTGTAAGTGGTATTGCTGCAAAGTGGAAGCATTTCGGCACCATGGCAACTCAGCCGCAAAGTTGCAGACCACATGAAGTCGCAGAGTGCTGAGGCACATAGTGCATAACAGTTGAAAACACTCAGCAGACTGTAAATGCAGAATTCCAAACCTCTTCTGGTATTAACATCACAACAACTGTGAATTGGGAGTTTCATGGCATGTACTTCCAGCGCTGAGTAGCTGCATACAACCCTTAAATCATGAAGCATAACCCCCAAGCCTCGGACATGCCATGTCGCTACTGGACTCTGCAGCAGTGGAGACATGTTCTGTGGAGTGACAAGTCACACTCTTCTATCTGGCAGTCTGATGGATGAGCCTGAGTTTAGCAAATATCTGCCTAATTGCATTGCACCAACTGTAAAGTTTGGTGGAGAAGGGATAATGCTCTGGGGTTGTTTTTCTGAGGTTGGCCTAGGCCCCTTACTGAAGGGAGATTTTGATACTTTACCTTACTAAGATGTTTTAGATAATTATATGCTTCCAACTTTGGGGAAACAGTTTGGGGAAGGCCCTTTGTGGTCCAGCATTACTGTGCTACAGTGGACAAAGCAAGGTCCGTGAAGGCATGCTTGGATGAGTTTGGTGTGGAAAAACTTGACTGGCCCACACAGAGCCCTGACCTTTACCGCATCAAATACCTTTGGGATAAACTACAATGGAGCTTATGGACCAGGCCCTCTTGTCTGATATCAGTGTCTGACCTCATATGCACTCTTCTGAATGAATGGGCTGCTTTTCAGCTACTCTTTTTTTTTTGCCAATATGTTTATTGTCTTTTTCAAAATTTTTTCACAAACACATAACATATACACATACATACATATACCCACTACACACACAAACTGCATACCCTTGCATCATAAAATAAATAAAATAAAAATAAAAATAAAAATAATAAATAAATAAAAATAAAAATAAAAATAAAAATAATAAATAAATAAATAAAAATAATAAATAAATTTAAAAAAACAAAAGGGGGGAGAAAGAAAGAAAGTGGGGGCTACATTTTACAGCATTCGTAAATCATTTCAGAAAAATCTAGCACTTTCATTTGTCGTCATATTTATATATGGTTCCCAGAGTTTATCAAAGTCTTTTCGTTTGCCCTTGGCAATGTATTTTAATCTTTCCAGTCCAATACATTCAGAAAGTTCCTTCATCCACATCTTCATTGTAGGAGCGTCCATACTCTTCCAGCATAGTGCAATAACTCTCCTGGCTTGTAGAAGTCCAAAGTCCAAAACTGCATACTGTTTCTGTGTTTGTAGATTCAGCTATTCTTTTAAAATTGTCTAAATCCTCTGAAAAATATTCAAATGAAACAACAGAGATGTTGGTATTTAGCCATACTGCCTACAGTACACCAATGCAACTTGTTAAACAGGGTAGCAACTTGCAAACCTGCAAAACAGAACCAGTGTGACTTTTTTCTGTAAACAGGTTATTTCCTCAGCCATGGATGGGGTGATGTAGATATTGTAGATAATGTGACTTTGTGCACCATTTTCCCACCATGCATTTGACTGAGACCCTGGGGAGTGTCCTGGAGAGGTCACCCATGATTCCTAGGATATTCCAACTGGGGATTTAATTGCAAACTACCTGTGTTATTTACTGTAAACATTTGGATCACCTGGATATAGTCTTTAATATTGTGTTAGAGTACTGATTGGTCCATTATACTTAAAAAGTAATTTATCAAATTTATGCCAATTTTTAAATAGTAAACAATAAAAATAATTAGTGACTACTCCACTTTTTATTTTTTTTAGTTTTTGACTAATATAAATATTTTCAAAATATGTCTCCTATAGCTTTAAGTTATCTTTTGCATACAGCAGTTTCATGTGGACATGCTGATATTATGTTATAGCCCTAGAACTGAGATAATCTGACAGAAGACAAGTCACAATATGGGGATGATTTATGGTGTGTAAAGACCTGCTGGAGCAAAACGCTTTTATCTTAAAACTGGCAGATTCTCTAAATGATTAACTCAGAAATACACACACACACACACACACACACACACACATTGCTGCAAACAAACCGTGTTTCAAGAGGAATAATTTTGAAGTGGAATTTGAATAAACAAACCACTGCCTTTGAATCCCAATCAAACCACGTCAATTTACCATAGTAGTGAATCCCAGTGAAACTCGCAGAAGCCCAATGTCTGAAGCCAGAATGTTTAGCGCAGCCAACAACAAAACTACTCTTGATCTATCAGAAAAGGCATTAATTCACTGTGGCCTGTAAACAGTTCCCAAAGCAATCACATGCACCAAATTTAGAGTTTAGCTGAAAAGAATGACCCCCCCTCCCTAAAAAAAAAAAAAAAAAAAAAATTTAATTTT
>VUQH01024263.1:0-16460 GCA_015106775.1 Etroplus canarensis
GAAAAAACAAAAAAAGTTAAAAAAAAAAAAAAAAAAAAAAAGACAAATAAAAAAAACAATATATCATTGTCCCAAAACTTATGGACCTAACTGTATTTGTAAAACAGTATCTTTTTCTTCTGCTTCCGCTTCCTCTTCTTCTTTTTCTTTTGGCTGCTTTCGTTAGGGGTCATCTAAGAAAGCACAAATATTAATTTAAGAATTCAGAATTGTAAAGCTAGGTTATTGTTTCACACCACACATATAAGTTGTGAAAATAATACGCTCAGCTTAACGTGAGCATTTAAGACTCATCAGCAGTGATTTCAACCTATCACAGCCATCCCCAAGGGAGCTCTAAGTGGAGCAGATGGTAGACAAATAGCATGTAGGGGGAAAAATGGAGGGGTTTTACAGGATTTTCATCAATTACCTGGGCTAATGTATCAATAAAGAGGGAAAAATCTGATTTCTAATTTTTGACAGGACCATCAATATATTAATAACAGCAATGTAAGACATCAATCTTTATTTCCAGCTTCAGGGTATTGCTTAACTACACCACACCTAAAAGTTCTCTTTACTTCAATGTATCTCACAATTATTTCTGTGACAGCCCTTCTGTTGGACCTCCAGTATACTCCATAACAGCAACCAATGAGCAAGTCACTGTCCCACATTAACATGTTACAGTACAGGAAGTTGAAGAGCATGTATTCTTCTCTGCCCTGCATTGTCTGATGGGATTGATTTTCATGGGGTCCACTGTTAGAAAGCTGGTTCCTGGATTCACGACTGAGTGCGTCATGACTTCATAAAACAGTAAGACATGCTTTAGGGGCCTGGAGAGATTAATAAACTCAGACCTATTACAAAACAATCCCTGCTTTTTAAAGCAGTGCCTACACAGAAGGTGTTTCAGCTGTGTTTTTAAGTTATTTGTCTCACATATATGTGATGGGGCAGAAATTTTCCTACATTAATCAATCCAGCTGCCTACACAGGCATCAACTCACGTTTTACTCAGGCTCGTGCCTACGCTTCAGCTCTGTCATTTTCTGCATTTTGCACAATACTGCAGTGACTGTGTATTTAGCTCAGAGTACTTCTTAAATGCAAATGACCTGTTGCTGCTGATTTGCTAAAGCACCACTTATGCCGGCCTTCCATGTAGACATGTCAGCCTTTAAACACCGTGAGGGATACAGACTGACAAGGGAACAACCAGTTTTCATTCATAAATGTCTGTTCCATATAAGTCTAATTTAGATTATTTAAAAATAAATGAAATAATTAACCACTGACAGAAAATCCAGAACATAACTGAAAATTACCTAGGAAGTAAGGTGCCAAAAGCATTTGACAAATAACATTAGGATAAATTTTGCTAAGCAAGGAGCCAGGATGTAGTCCTGCTGAAATGAACTAGCATGGCTTTGTCAAGCTTTGCTGTTCTTTTTTCATTGAACACATTTTCAAATCCAGTAGCATAGATCTGATAATGTGACTTATAATTAGAATCCCTTCTTCTGTTCCTGCGCTGTGTTGTTGAAAAATGGCTGAAAAAGCATTATGATAAAGTTTGGATGAGTTTGGCTTTTTGAAAATAAAATTACAACACTTTATATTTTTTATCCTATAAGAGATTCGTGTTAAATTTGGTCATAATTGTCCTATCAATTCTTAAGTTACAGGCAAAAAGCATTTTGTGAGTTCACAGTGACCGTGACCTTTTACAACCAATTTTTAATCAGTTTATCATTAAGTTCAAGTGAATGCTGGTGCCAAATTTACAGAAATTTTGGGCAAGGCATTCTTGCAATATTGCATTCAAACAAATGGAATGGACACACAACTGGAAGGGATAAACGATTGGAAGGACAACTAGAAAACATATTTCCTTTGACCTCAGCTGTGACAGCATAAAAACAGATTGAGCAAGGCTCAGAATGAAGAGGTGAAGTGACCCAACAGACAAGAAACAAAAACATAAGTAATTTTTCAGGTCTTTGAAATGTTATGCTCCTTCCGAGTCCTAATTAATATGTTAAGACTTCTTAAATTAAAATGCTCCTGGTGTAAATGTAATATTCAACAGTTCTCCTGACAGTGATATATTCTACATGGATTATACTCAGTGGTTTTGACTTGCTAATTAATCAACATTATTTATGATGATAAAAGAGGGGGGGTAACTTACTGATGAACAGACTGCCTCAGCAATCATGATGTAAAGAATGTCAAGAAAACTTCAGAAATATTTATTATTCAGTGTTAGTGTTCTTACTGGGCTCCTGTGGATTTATGACCAACTGACTTTTTTATATAACATCAAACTATGTTAAATGTGTTCAGTGTGTTGTAGGTCCATTTTTTCTGATTAACCTCCGGCTGTTTTTAAAAATTAAAAGTTTTAAAGTTTAAGCCTTTCACACCGTCTATAATGGGTATTACTTTACATTAGCCATGTGCCTGTTTTTGCTATGACAATATGTAAAACATTTTATACACGTCTCTTACATCCTCTAAGTTGTTAGACCCTACTGTTAGTGTTACAAGAGTATGAATAATGATACAAGCAGCTGCGATCATATTTAAGTGTGTAATCATATGGTTACTGGCATTAAGAAATTTGGGTTGGCACACTTTTATTTACTTGTAAAAAAACCACACTTGATTTATTGATGGGTATTCAACCATGTTTTGTAGCCTTCAGTAGTGGCTTATTGTCATGAAAAGGAGCATCTACAGTATAACATAGAATACTTAGTACATTACATGTATTTGTATATCTAAATGTTGCTGATGTTTGTGATTAGTATCGTAGCTGTTAACAATCACATTAATGACCATATACTATGTCACAATTACATTGTTGTGAGTTCTAAACCAATAATTAATTCTTATAAATTAGTCAATATAGTGGTTATAACAAATAATACTACAAAGTTTTTTCACTTGTCTGTTCCCAGATTTCTTATGACTACTTGCAATCTTTACTTATGCCAGCATGACAAGGGCTAATCTACAATTTTAAGTTGTTCTCCATGAAATAAAGAAATATGCACACCCACTTCCCAAGGCTTCCAGGCTTAGCCCTGCCCGTTGTGTTTTTCGGCAGTTTGTCTCTATTCATTTGCATTTTTATGCAAGGTTAGTCGTGAGGGACTTCTATTACTGCCATGAATACATTAAGAAAACCATTAATCACGTTCTGTGTATTACAGAATGAATCAGCGACACACCTGTCCTGCTTGCTAGGGGCCACAGTACTGATCACTCACACTGGTCAGGACAGGGACATGAGCCTGAGGCTGACACATCCTGACCTGCCCATTCCAACAAGATGAATTCAGATAAATCTTCACTGCTTCAAAAATGTGTTTCAAAACGTGTTAGGACAATCAGTCTTGTCTTTCACTTTCATTGACATTTCTGTTTTTAGTTTTTAACTTTTCTCTTTGTAGTTTTGAGAACAAAGGAGTTAGGAATGTTTTGATCTAATATGCAAATTGCACAATATTGTCTAGGTCCTGATCAAATGCATCACACTGTCTGAAAAATACGTCACTGCATGCAAACTGATGAGTTTGGGGAAATTGGAGGCATGAAATAATTTTAATCTCTCCTTATTGGCTCCTCATTTTAACTGTAACTGAACATAACTAATGTAGAAGCTATTATTAAACAACCAAAGCATCAATTACAGGTTCTTGAAATGCAGTAATGCAGAAATGCAATAATAGGAAAACATCATGATAGACCTTAACTGACCAGGAAAAGGAAAAAGCAAATAAACAGACAACATAATGAAATAGTTATGGGGCTGCTCCTGAGGTTGATGCTATACCTGCCTTTTCTGTTTTTGAAAGGAACATTAATCTGACGCACCAGTGGAGCTCTGTCTAATGTGAAAATGTAGAAGTTTTTTTCTGCTTCTGCAAAGAAGAGGCTTCTATCACACTAATGATAATAAATGGCAACTAATGGGATGACCAAACATAACAAATGGAAAGTTTTAAAGGTATGGGGCCACATTAAATCTGCACTGACGTCCTCAACTCAGAGCTGTGTCTGTGCTAAACAAGAAAAATTGATCATGGTTATGAGTAAAGTTATAGAATATCATTGTTCATTTTAATATGCATAATATACTGTACACTGTACATCCTACATAGTGCATCTTCTTACCTTTTCTGAAGCTGTAATGAAACTGTGGCACTCAGTAATGTGTAACTATCCTGGACATGCACTGAATGATACGGATGATCAGCAGAATTCAGATTAAAGCCAGCTTTGTCAGACTGCTAAAAAACACATCTTTTGTCATTTGATGCTTTATTTTTCTATTTATCTTTATGACAAAAAGAAAAATCTTAAAGTGGCTAATTACTGGAATCACACAATGCAGTCCTGCAGATCAGATTTATCTCTCTTGATTTAAATGTTGTTTAACTTTCATCCAAGTTATACATAAGCGTGGAGCCATTTTGCTGAATCATGAGTACTTTTACTTTTGATGTCCCATTTGCATGTTGCTAATGATGCTTACATAGTTTTTAAATTTAGTGCCATATTTTGTGCAGTAAATTTAGGATATGAGTACTTGTACTTAGCTACCAAATCAGTCCCTTGTGTATTTTTTAATGCGGAGACATTTATGTGTATTCCACTCTACAGATGCCACCTTAAGTGCAAAGAGGACTTTTGTGTGCCTTCTAAAGTCTGGCAATGAGAGGTGTGTTTTAAAGAGTTTCAGGTCTTTGTACATTTGGCATTGAGTGGAACTGCATTTGTCTTAATGATTGTGCTGCTTGAGCTGATTTTTGTTTCACAATAATCAATATCAGAGTCGCCAGTGGCAGCATGGTCCAAGAAAGGGGGAGTAAATGTAGAGAGACATTCTTCCTTTGCGTCGGCCTTGTCAATGTAACAATGCTTTTAGAGTTTGGCCCTGAGCATCTAAACACACTCTCAATCACTCCTGAAATCCTAGTAGGCCACACTTGGCTGCTGTTGGAACTTAGATACAGTCTTAATTTGTATGTTGTCTCTCAGTAGACATGGGAAAAAATAAATGGATTGATCTCTCGTCCCAGTCCAACAGTTACAGCACATCTGTTTTCAGATGGGATTTATAAAAAAACTGTTACTGCTCACAAACAGGTATGCTCAATACGCTTACGGACTACATTGTTATTGCAGTGTTCCTTCTTCAAATACAATACAGTTTAGGTGGTGTTCTTTGTTTGCAACAAACTCCCAAACTTGAGGTGTTGTGGGTAATATGTGATTTTTTCACACAGTAAAAATAAGCACTATCTATTATAAATATGTATATATTACATCAACAGGTGATGTAATCTTACAAACTCAGAACAAACAGAATCCCAAATTTGAGTGTTTGGCACAATTCATGTGAATGCTAGATAAGCCTGTGTTACTCACACCGAAATTCAAACACATTTCCATGCTTAACTGTTGTAATCAGGCTCGTTCAGACTGTGGTCCACTGAAGAAAGCATATAAAGGACGTACAGCCCTGGTTGGTCCTCAGTGACCAGAGAGAAGGTGATAAATGACTACAACACCCATCCCTGTCAGTAGTGGGAGGGGGTAGAAGCAACCCTCCTACCATGAGCTACATCATCCTAACAACATTATTCTTTTCATGCAGCTTGTCGATAGAAACCCTGTATGATTGGCATGGGGATCCGCTCAGGTTAATTGGAAGCCTGAACTGTGTAACGGCACGGGAAGCTGAGCAGACATTGTCCCCCTTGTAATAACACAGGAGGCCTGTATGTCTGTGTATCGATTACATCTTAGGTTCATGGCACCCGTATGGGAATGAAATATCAGAGGACAGGTTATGGATGTTGCCATCAGTGGCACTAAAGAAGTGGAGATGGGTCACTTGAACCAAAGGAAAACTCCTCATGAAATGTCTTAAAGATTATATTATAATAGTTACTTAGATTTACATCTCCCATGCTTTCCACCTCATGCCCCATTCACATTTTTTTTTATTCTTGAAGCTCAGAAGCAAAGTTTGAATGCAATGAATGGGATTTATAAGCTGAGTTGTACAAACTTGTTTGGTAAGCGACAGGTGTATCTGCCTTTATGTCTGAGCGCTGTGGCACAGAAACACTCTGTGTGTCCCCCCACACTTTAGCCTCCTTTTGATCAAGAGCCCATAGCTTGCATTAGATGAAGGACACACGATACTCCATATAGGAGGTAACCTAACACACTGTTCCCTCTGTGGAAGCAATGCACAATCCTATGGACCAGGCCACCCTGGTCAGTGATGAGATTAAGAGCAGGAGTGAATGGCAGTACTAATTTGCAAGACAGGATGAAGGCACTTTTTTATTTGTTACTGTCAAAGTTTTTTTTAAGAGATGGAGTTTTGTTTTTTTGATAAAAGATTGTCTTTAATTTGCTCACAGCTTTGTTGCATTACTCAAAACAACCTGCCAAGTCCATGAAGGGTTCACATCTTCCCAAAGTCACATTCTTATTATCATCTCGCTCAATCCAGGTGGCACGTTGATGCATTATTTAGAGACCAAGGTTTTAAAGGGTTTGATGCCATAACTCTGAATTTTGCTTATTAATTTAGAAATTAATTACAAACACAAAGTGACATTTTACAAGAAATGTTTAGCATAGCATGAATTATCGCTGCTGTAAATTGAAAGCAAGCGACGGAGTGCAAAGCCTTGACTTGAGCTCTTTGTGATTAATAAAAGAAGCTTTCACTTCAGTTTTAAAGCCAGTCATGATGAACGATATGAAGGGATGAAACAAAACTCCTCCTCCTGCTGAAGGACAAGCTATTTTAAGCGTGGATGTACATTTAAAAGATGTATTAGATTAAGAGGAATCAGGGCTATCATTTGTTGTATTTGTTGTTCCGTCAGACAGTTCAGTGACTAATAGCCATTGAAGGACATAACTTAAGATGGAGGTCACACATTTTCAGCAGATTGTGATTTCTGCCTTTAATATGCTAAACAAGTCAATGTATGTCAGTAAGTTTTCTTTTCTTTTGCTGATGATCACATTATTGTGTGACATTTTGTCATAGATAAAATGCCTGCATTAGCAACTGCGCAGGCAGGCAATGACTTGGACACCCTCACTCTGTTCTGTGGAACACAAACAGGAGGTCCAGCTTCACCTCCTGTGGAGCAGAGGATCTGGATTCTACATGAGTGACTGAGACACAGCATCCTCCATCCTGCCTCTCATAGCCCCCTCATAGAGCCCCACAAGGCCCACCACGTGGCTCTCTGCGCTGAGGTCCAGATTGTGCCACTGGGCTGGTACCGGACTGGAGGTGGGCGATGGAGCCCCAATCCATCTCCCGCAGGAGCCCAGTGACGGGAGCATCGGTTGCCCACTCCTCTGCTCTGAGCACAGTCACTAAGATGGATTGGTTGGCCAACTCACCAAAGGAGGCAAAGCATGCCGTTAAGAGCTTGTGCATCACTTGGCTGCTCATATGCAAAGTTTGATGAAAGAGGTTTTTCTGGGAGCGATGAATTAGGGCTCCACTGTGAAATTAGATTTCTGGTGAAAACCTTACAAGGTTTACAAGTAGCATTGTTTCTTTACCACCAATACAGCCCAGTGGTAGAATCAGATTAAAGTAGAATTATGTTGGGAAGTCAGTGATGACTGATAAAGATTAATCTCAGAGTCGCTTCATGGATATCTTAATGGTTCAAGTGATTTGATGTAAAAAATAAAGTACATCTTTGTAACATGTTAGTACAGATACCAAGGATAGGAAGGGGAATAGGAGGTGTTTACCTAATGTTAGCAGTAGTGTACTATTAATGACCATTTATTTGCTATTTATTTAACTTCGATTAATGAGGTGAAATAAAACTAACAAATCTCCATTACTTTTAAGCTTAACTGCACTATAGCCTCTGTAGTATGTATGAGTGGTAAAACAATATCAGGCAACACAAACAAGGGGAGAGAATATGAAATATTCCCCTCTGATGAAGTAAATCTTGTGGAAAAATTGTCTCATCTTCAGAAAGAGTCCAAATTGGTCAGCACTTTAACCTGATACACTAAGGATCCTGCCTCCTCCTCTCTGTGACCCAAACCTACAACAGCAGCATGAACACTGACAAATTTGACAAAGGGAATTTGCTCAAAAAACATAGCCTCTATTTGATCAGCCAAGCGGCAAATATGTTGGATGATATGGTTTATTAGGCAATCCATTTCTCCACAATAGTGGGGCCATCTGCAAAGGTTAGCGTGCATAAGGTTCGTATGGCAAATTCTATCTAATCTGCCTTCGAAGGGCCGCCGCAAAAACTCAGTGGCAGATTTTTCATGTACGTACGATTTGGAATGCAAATAGAATAGCTGATGAAAGAGGTGACCTTCTAAGTGCAGAGCGGCAGGGGCTTTGTGGAATATGCAGAGACAGAATAGAATAGAAAAGAATGAGTTACTGCCACTGCCACCTCAGCTGCATTGTAATATACGAGTGTGGCTCAGATACAAGTGAACCTGGCCTCAAGAACATCTAGGTTAATCTCAGAGGATGGCACATCATGTACTCAGTACAAAAAACACCTGGCCTGCAGAAATACATGCCTTTTTGCCTTCCATAAGGCCTGCAACCTCAAGCAAAATACCTCAAAAAGAATGCATTACATACTGTGTGTTACAGTATTGCACATTAAAATTAAGTTTTTACATAACTAAAATGATGGCAAATATTGCATACGTTTCTCACTAGATTTATTGTTTGACTTTTGAGAAAAAGTTGACTGACATTAAGTTAGATTTATGTCCTTGTAGCACATTTTGCGTAATAAATAGCGGCCTGTAAGGAACATTAAGTGGCCAATCCAGTTGATGGATGCTCTAACATGTTCAAAATTTAACTCAAAACGAAAGTTGTTACAGGATATTCCAAGATATAAAGGTGAGACTATATGTCAATAGAGTAGTGTACAGACTCCTTTGTCATAGGTAGTGCAAAGCTTGAACACATAGACAAATGGGTAAGGTGTACCATGTTCATTCAGCCGTGCATGTCTCATCTGTAGCCAGTTTTGGCAGAGTAGTCATCTTCATTCCCTTTGTCCTTACTGCAGTAGGTAATCTATCAGTCTCAAGACATGCAGGAGAGTCCGGCTGGCCTACTCCCTCTCCCATTTGAATTGAGAACCCAGTTTCTGCTATACCCACGGTCCCAGTTAGACCATGCTGCAATTGAGAGTGAGTGAGCTGTCCTTGATTCATATTACTGTCCCAATATGATTGAACTACTTTGGAATTGCCAAAGAATGGAGGGAAAATTGAGCACTTGACTTTGCAGGGTTGAAATCCCAGTACTGCATGTTTGCATTTTCTCAGGGTTTTTCATGGGACATGCATGAGTTGTATTCTTTAAGTTGTGCTCAATGAGACAGAAGCACAGCAGTGTTTAGGGTTTCATTTTGGAACAAAGTGTAAAGCAACTTTTTAAATTAAATTAAATATAATTAATTTAACTGAGAAATAAGAAATGTAAAGCAACCAATTTCACTTAAAGGTTAAGGCTTGAATTAGTCCATATATCTGTTGACAACCATGAAGTAATCAAAACAGAAACGTGTTAGTCTCTCTTTTTTCCAAGTTTAATGTGATTCCTAATGAAAAAAATCATAAAACAAAATGTTTTTCTTAAAAAAGATGGCCCACTGTAGTTAAAAAATAAAAAATGGAAGTAAACATTGTACTGAAGGAACATGTTGCACAGTGCAGAGATGTAACTAACCTTAATTTTTACTATGATGAATTTATTGACAAAAATATATATACAATACTATGAAAGGATTATCATTGAAATCCCATAGAAACACCTTTTATTTCTTAAAAACCATTCACTATATGGATTATCAGTACAAATTATTCTATTGTAGAAGAATGTCTCTGGGTATCACAGTGCAACTCGACCGCCATGCAGCAAGAAAGCAGTGATACATAAGTAAATGTCTATCTGTCATTTTGAGGTTAAAAAGTTAGCCATTGCAGCACATCAGGTGACCCAAAGAGTGTCTTTCTGTTGCTGATTAAATCAATAGAAGTTTGACACAGACTTCTGCAAACATGACTTATTTCCACCAGCCCATTTTTCTGTGGGTGGCTGCTGGATGTGTCTCTGTCACCTGATGAGATGGGCCTTCAGACAGGCTTAGCTAGAGCGAGTCGATTATGATGCATGTCGATCGTTCCAGCAAATATTGACATGGAAACAGTGAAAGCACAACCCCACGGCTCATAGCCCTTTCTTCCAATATTGGCTTCTGCGCTGGCCAACTATCACACACACATATGCTCTCAAAACATGAGGCACCAACATATACAGTTTACAGACATTTTCACAATTATACACTTGCTTACACTGTGCACAGAAACCTATCATCCTAGTCGATAGCGTTACTCTTATTACTGTGGTGTTTGTGTGGGAGGCTTATTGTTTATGTTTATTTACTTAGAGGGAGGAGGAAGAGACCATTTCCCCTGCCACACTGTGCTAATACTGTCTCTTAAACACCTTGCTGTCTCTCTTTTATCTCCACAGAATCACACTGCTTCTGCACCTGTCCCTGGGATCCCAGAGGGTTAATGATGAAACACAAACATTGTTTGCTGTGGGAAAAAAAGCAGAGGGGTTCTGTCAGGACTGTGAAGACAGTGGAGAGAGACCGGGGGAGTGAGAATGAAAAGAGAGGATGGAGGCAGTGTGGAGGAAAGGAGGGGGGTGCTAATGATAGGTGTGTCTGTAAATTCTTCATCCTGCATAGACTGCTAGGGAAACTGCTTGGCAGGGCACTCAACCTTGACTTTACAACTAATCCTGTTTGTAAGTTATTATTTATCTTCGGCAAAGTTTGTCAAACTCAGGCTTTGATTTCTCCCCCTGAGTTCCCTCTTGTGGCCCTCTCCTGCACATGCTCCCCACATAATTTATGACTGCCTCTGGTCCTGATGACAGATTATTAAAAGTAGAATTAGTTTTTTGCTGGGGATTTTTCCTGTGGGAATTGGGAAGGCAGGGCTCTCAGAGGAAGGTCTCTGACGAGGTCTCCATTACTAATAGGCGGATTTTTTTCCTTCCCTGTGTGATGGCAGAGTGAGAAGACTAATGATTTGAATTTACTGTGGCAGCCATCACGTGGTCTGGAAGCCAGCATCGGAGGAGAGGAGAGGTTAAGTTCTTCCCCGTGGAGAGGTTTATTGGATTGTTTAGCACCAGAAGGATAATGTTTTTGTCATAGACTGCTGGTGCTTCTGCTGTCAGACTATAGGGAGGCCTGGAGCAAATCCACTGTTTGTGTGCATGTGTGTGTGAACTAAAATCAAAAGTATGACTAGATCAGAGAGGAGAATAGCACATGTATCATCTTTTTAGTTTCAAGACATAAGAGGAAAGAACAGGGAGTAGATTAAAATTATTAAAGAAAATCACTGTAGTAGTTAGTATGTGTGGCCAGAATTTCAGATATTCACTTTGATGACAGACACAAACTGATACAAAAACTAGTTCATTCCTTTTCTCTGAAGTTGCTGCCAACTCTCTGATCCTCCCCTATCAGCAACTCTTTTGCACCAACTCCACACTTTTCCCCCTCTGCTGACACACAAAGAGGATGTAGGCTTTCCCTTTTCCCCTGTTCACCTGATGGCCGTTTGGAGCCTGTTCCCCCAGCGTGTGTCTGCAGCCTGGGAAGCAGAGGGGAGTCTCAGCACAGCTGAGAGGCTCGGCTTAATCTTATGCATCATTAAGCACTCAGCGGCACGCCGCAGCTCCTCATATACATCATCCACGCTTAATAAACATAATGATGACATAAGATGTAATTCCAGATGAATTTTCATTTTATAGGGAAATGGAGAATTCCTGTAGAAAGGAGAGTAAAAAGAAAAGAGGAATGAAAGAGGGAGAGAAAAAGTAAATTATCTGGGAAGTACAGAATAAATGATGTTTTTTCTCCACAAGATAGATTGTGGGGTTCTGGGGGCAGTTGAAGTGGGAGAGGAGTGTTGGAGGAAGGGAGGGTTAGAAAGGTGAGGGGCCAGAGGGCTGCAGTGGTGGTGGCCTAAGAGTAAAGGGGTGGCATGGGGGACAAGGGGATGTGGAGTGGGGTAGGGGTGAGGAGAGGGGAATGCTGGTCATTCCAACTGTTTTAATCGCTAGGCTTGATGGACAGGCTGAGAGGACCTGAGGTGCGGCCATCCATCATATGCAGGCCAGAATGGAAGAGTGAGGGGTAGAGTTTCAGAGGGGGCTTCTGGGCTGTGGGGGGAAATGGGATTCTGATGAAAGTGCGAGAGAAAGGCGGCTGTACACAGTAAAGGCCAATGAGGGCAAGAGGACTGAAGATTAGCACTGTGCTTCTGTCGTATGTTGGGAAAGGCAGGAGCAAGGAGATTTTAATAGCAGTGTGCACACATGACATTATCATCATCCATGTTTATATGATCATTTGAGTTGTGATTGGGTTCTTGTTGAAAATGTCTTATGAACCAAAACACAGTAATATTCCAAACCTCATTCACACAAATTTCACTTCAGCAAAAAGGAGTCACACATTATTTTTGTGCACAAATATTAGTCTTTGGTTAGGTATTCATCGTCATTTTTCATGTTTATTCTTGTTCTGCAGTATGTTTGACCAAAGTTAGTCATGGTAAAGTTGGTTGGCTGATAAATAAAGAAGAATAACCTCAATTTTAATATCATCCTTACTACCTTGAACCACATCTTCACCTTAAAATTAAATAAGGAAGACACGCCCCCATAATGTGCTTGTCTATACAGATTTAGGTCCCTGCAACAAGAGTTATACCTTGACCACATATGCATACACACACTCTGATGCACTTTTTCTGAACTCAGCCCTTGCCCAGACATTTAATCCCGTGGACAACACAGGCCAGACACTCATCCAACAAACTAACCAGCCAGCCAGGCTGAAAAAAACAACTCAGGAGGGAGGGGAAGATGAATAGTGAAGTAAGATTTGGAAGTGATCATGTCCTCTACATTCCAATGAGATACCCCCCTCCCATCTTATCACTGACTTCTGGCACAGGTGAGATAAGATGTTAAAAAAAAGTCTACAAATCATAGTATAAATATGAACATTTGGGTTGGAGGTAGGAGTTTGATTTCTGCTTTCACTTTTCCCCCTTTTCCAATGATTTGGAAATGAGAAACTACTTAGCTATTGCCAGTGAAGCCAGTTTTGTTGCAGGAAAGCAGCATCCCATATATGTATCCAGCTGGACCCCATCCCAGGCTGCCATGCCTGGTTAATATGACCATTCCAGGCTGCCAGAATTAGAATTCATGATTTATATTAAACAAACAAATACACAAACAAGAAAACAATGACACAAATTGACCTTGTATGAACTGAAGTACTGTAACTGATTCTCCAAATTGATTAAAAAAAAAAGTGATAATAAGAAAACTATGGATGCTTTACATTACGCCCTCTTACTTTGGATAATAAATCACATTTTAAAATATAAGCTTTTATATATGTTTGTAGTTATACTAGACATATGATCTGTGGGTTTAGCTGGGGAGTCCTGATGCATTTGATACACATCGCGATATTAATGGGGCCTCCCACCTCTCCTCTGTTGGCCTATGCTGCACAAAGGCATTTCTAGATTCAAACCTCAGCATGTTCAGAGCCAGTGGAGCATACCCAGCTGTATGCCAAGGTTAGATGAGTGCCAAGGGTGCCACTAAATGGAATCTCATCTTCTGTTCTCTCCTCTCATTTCTCCCAACATAAAATGCTACAACATAACACAATGCCATATAAAAAATATGCATCTATCAGAATGGAAACACAGAACACTCAAATAAAAAGGACCAAACAATGTATCGAATCTGTTTTTTATTAATCTAACTCAAAGCCCTCATGCTATTGAAAGATTGATAACGTACACATCAGTGACTAGCCTTGGCAACAGCAGATGCCCACTTCATCTGTCACTTTGTCTTGTGGTTTGTATATACTCCTCGCTCCTATTTTCTGTGTGAATATAACTCACACATAATGTCTTCATCAGTGATGTACTTACAGTGCTATGTTTGCATTGACTTACAGGCCACACTCCCTCTCTCCCACATGCACACAGCCTCGGTCCGCTCCTGGCACCAAACACAGATTACAGCTTGTTTCCCAAACTACTAAAAGTGTCAGATGCTGTCTAGCTTATCTTTTACATAGTGTTATTAATGGCAGTGAGCACCCACCGTCCCAGTCTTTGTATATATATATACTTGTGTCTAATTAAAGGACCCCTGCTTACAGAAGCAGAGAATGGGTTTGCAAGATAGGAAATAATAATTACAAATATTATCCTTATTATTTTCACGGCTTATAGAGAACCAACATGAGATCAGAAGGCCATATTTAAACTGTGAATCATGAACTTGCACAGTGATCGTAATGGCTTCCTTGTAAAACAGTGAGGGCCAATCATAGCTATTTCATGACCTCTGTCCAAAGCCTTACAACTGTCTCAGCTGTAGAAGAAAACAAATCAGTAAATCTTCTTGGTGGAACTTTGTACTTGGAACTTAACTATTGTAGCACCAAAATTTAATGAACATTTTAAATCTTCCATAAAACTATTTTTCATGAACTTTAATTAGCAGCTAACATATTTTTGTCCATTCATTCAGAAGAGCATTTGTGAGGTCAGACACTGATGATGGATGAGAAGGCCTGGCTCTCCCTCCTAGTTCATCCCAAAGGTGTTCAATGGGGTTGAGGTCAGGGCTCTGTGCAGGCTAGTCAAATTCTTACACACCAAACTCATCAAACCATGGCTTTACGGACCTTGCTTAGGGCACTGGGGCACAGTCATGCTAGAACAGAAAACGGCCTTCCCCAAAGTTGAAAGCATAGAATTTTCCAAAAATGTCTTTGTAAGCTGAAGCATTAAGATTTCCCTTCAATTTGGGACCCGGGGCAACTCCAGATAAAACAATCCCATAGCATTATCCCTACCAAACTTTACAGCTGGCAGAAAGCAATCAGGCAGGTAAATGTTCTCCTAAAATTTGCCAAACCAAAACTTGTCCATCAGATTGCCAGACAGAGAAGAGGGATTCATCATTTCACAGAACACCTTTCCACTGCTCCAGAGTCCAGTGACAGCATGCTTTACTCCACTTAAGGCTTGTATGTAGCTGCTTCACCATGGAAACCCATGCCACGAAGCTCCTGTTTTCGTCATGTTGATAAATCCAAAGGAGAAGTGGAAATCTGCAGTTTTTGAGTCAGCAGAGTGCTGGTGACATTTACGCTGCACTCCTCAGCATTCAGCGACCCCACACCGTAAATTTATCTTGTCTGCCACTTGGTGGCTGAGTTGCTGTGGTTCCTGTACCCTTTCATTTTGTTATAATACCACTTATAATTGATCGTGGAATATCTGGAAAGGAAATTTCATTAACTAACTTGTTGCATCAGTGTCATCCTATTATAGTACCACAATGGAATTCAGTGAGCTTTTTAGAATGATTAATTCTTTCACAAATGTCTGTAATCATAGACCGCATGGCTAGGTGCTTGATCTTATACATCTGTGGTAATGGTACTGAATAGAACCCCTCAAATCAAAGCTTAAGAGGTGTGGCCCAATACTTTTGTCCACACAGTATATATCATAACATTCTCTTAAAAACTGCTCTGCCAGGTGAAGATAATAACCGTTTTCCCCTGAAAAAAGGGCTATTCATTTATAACATTTAATATATGACCTAATGCTGGGTCACAATCTGAGCCAAAACTATAACACAGTTTATCTCACCAACACAAACAACTTATTTGTTATTTTTTGCGATTCATCAAACATGATATATAGGGCCGTTTAGTGCACAGAGATTAATTCCTACCCATTTTAGCTAAGCCAAGTTGCATTCATATGCCTTTCATTTTTTAATTATTCTTGACCAGTGCCTGCGAACTTAGGCCAATTGTATAGTCAAGCTTTTTCACAGACAGCTGTGGCTTGGCTGGCTTTCAGCTCCCCCTGTCTTAACCTGAAGAATTATGTGCTCAGATAATTAGCTCTTATAGGTACACTCTCCATTTCTCCACTCCACTGGGCACATCATCTTCCTCGCCTCTTTATTGTTTGGTTTGCTTTGTCAGATCGATGTCTTGCTACTGCGTAACCAGCACTCATATCTCAGGCTGCATAAATCACAACAAGGTTTCTGTCGCTCGGGAGAGTGGTGTGGCTTTGCTGCACACATGCACACTCATAAACACACACACATAAACAAGTGGGTGGACCACTTTATGCTTCCCATCCAACAAACCCTGTTCACCTCTCTCCTCTCATCTCCTCTCCTCTCCTCTCCTCTCCTCTCCTGTCCTCTCCTCTCCTCTCCTCTCCTCTCCTCTCCTCTCCTC
>VUQH01024263.1:16480-28674 GCA_015106775.1 Etroplus canarensis
CTCTCCTCTCATCACTCCTCTCCTCCTCCTCCTCTCCTCTCCTCCTCTCATCACTCCTCTTCTCTCCTCTCCTCTCCTCTCCTCTCCTCTCCTCTCCTCTCCTCACTCCTCTCCTCTCCTCTCCTCTCCTCTCCTCTCCTCTCCTCTCCTCTCCTCTCCCCTAGTTTCATCCCTGTTCTACTGCTGAGCGACCACTGAAGAGGAACCCATCAGATTATCCTCTACCCGGTAGGGATGGGTAGGGTGGGTGCAGCAGAATGGAGGGAGGGTAGGGGTCTGTATTACGGCTTATGATTGCAGCACCACCCATGTAATGAATTCAAAAAATGCAAATGGCTCTCCCCATGTAAAAGTTGACATTGTCTCCTGTGATAAATTTTCTGCTGAGGTAAGAGACAATTTAGATGCGAATTACAAACAGGCTCTTTGTCACTCTTCAGTTCCATTTACATCCTTAATTAGCTGATTTTCTCCTGCTCTCAGAGGGTGGACTAAAAGACAGACTGACAAAAAGACACAGTGACAGTGACATATACAGATAAAACTGACAACTGTGCTAAGCTCATGTTGCACAAAAGAAAGCTTTCCTATATAAACACACATGTCTATCCAACTTCACATAAAGGTACATATAAGCCTTGATTATGGTGCAGGAAATGAGGCAGAAACACCGTCCCATGTGTTTGGACCTCAGGGTTGATCAGTATCCTTGGGTCTTTGCCTCTGTTAATGCCATGCTTAACAGCAAACTAAACACTGCAGGTTTGTAGACATTGACTATGTGTGCTAAAATACTCATTTATGAAGCTTCATCACACAGTGCTCCTTTGCTGTGAATGACAGGCCTAAACATAGCATTCTATTAGGAGGCTTACTCAATAGAGCAATGTTCAGTCATTCGTGTCCCTTCCAAGTGCACGGTTTGTCTGCGAGACCCCACAAAGAATGTGTGCAACGCGAGGTCATATATTACAGTTTACAATAAGTGCTTGGTCTCCATAACAGTGGAGAGTCACTCAAAGCATGACATCAAAGCACAAACTGGCACACATGCTACGGCTCCTAACGAAGTAAACTGAAGCATGGTGTGAATGCTCATGTTTAGACCAAAGGATAATGATGTCCTGATTTCATGGCGCAGAGTAGGCCTTGCTGTCTGATTTTGTCCTGCTAACTTTAATGTATACATTTGAACAGTGGGGACTAATAGAGCATGTGGCAGCTTTACAATGCAAGGGATCTGTGGGTGGCCAGATCATTCTGCAAGCTGACTAAATATGGGCTGCCAAACACACTGTGAGTTCTGTCAATATACTGACAGTGCAACTTATAGTTAGTTCAGTCATAGACGGCTGGCTACTTTCCCACTGTAAAAATATATTTTTTTAAGTTTTAGGAGCTCTATGCTATGTCCAATGCAGATAACAGCAGTTGACTAACGTCTAAGAGCAGGCTTTGCTGCATGTGGATGCATGTATTTTGTCCAAAAACTGTGCAGTGCTGGTTTTGTTTCGCTATTTACAATATTTACCAATTGTGAGGGACCATGTGTATATTTCACTTGGAGTTAGCTACAGTAAGCTGACTGGTTCCCCTTGGAAAATGAAAGCTAACAGTGCTTTATTTATTTATATGTTTGTTTGGTTTTTTTTGGTTTTTTTCAGCTTCTCTCTTTTTCCTCAAGGAGGTCACAGTGGATGAATCTACATATGTAATTTGGCACAGGCTTTTATCATTGATGCACCTTCCTAACACAGCTCTCCCATTTATCCAGGCTTGGCACCACCACTAGGAGTACACTGGTTTGTTACCCCAAGGCTGCGCTTGTGTCCTCTTCCACTTGTGAACTGGGAACCTTTTACGTGTGAAGCTAATGCGTAAACCGCTACTCTAGCAGCAGCAGCTGATCTAATCTTACTGATTCTCCAGGCTTATAAGGAAACACAGGTTTACCCCAGCCTCATCCACATCTACCTTCAGATTCTTCTTGACAACAGTGATTCTCCTTAAATATTTTTTTATTCCTGTTTTAACAGAAAGTGTCCACCCCCATGCTGTGTATATACAAAAACATTACCCATTAGGTCATTTATGCAAGCAGCTCATTACAACCCATAGTCAGGTTTCTTTCTGACAGCGCCCTCTCATGGCTGTATTTATTATGGTAGGAACAAATGGAAAGTGAGTATCATAGAGCCATGTAGGGAGGAGATCGGGGTAAAGGAAGGGTTTACCATTTATTACACTTTAACTCTTGAGATCATTATACTTTTCCTATTTCAAAGTGAAAGAGAAACATTTTAACTATAACTATTTATGCTGCTCCCTTGTGTTCTCCCCAAGGGGTCACCACAGCAGATTCATTTACATCCGTAATTTGGCAGTGGTTTTATGCCGGATGCCCTTCCTGACGCAACCCTCCACGACAAAAGTGGCTTGTGTTCCCACCTGGAATAGAACCAGGGACCTTTCGCTTGTGTGGTGAATGTGTAAACCACTACACTATGAGGGACACTAACCATGCCTTTACCTATTTGTCCATTATTGTAGCCATAATGAAAAAGATCTATTTCTAATTTTTTTGCAACCCAACCTAACTAAACAACTACAGAATATATCTGTTTTGTATTCCGATGGTTCACATTTGAAGATTCATTGTCAGCTCACCCTCTGACTGCTATTCTGCCCATAATAATTGAAATGAGTTGATATAACAATTATGATACATTCATCCTGACTTTACAGTAATGAACTGCAGTACTGATGCTGATGAAACTTTACATCCCTTTGAGTGTTATCATCACAGAAAATGTAAATAAACTTGATATGTTACAGTTGTGACCAAGTGGACACATAAATAAAAACAAAAACCGCAGCTATAGACTGTACTGATTTCTGAGCAAAAGCTAGTTTTACCCAGTTTTGGATGAAAACTGAATGTACTTGCTCTTGCTGATTGTTTCTCTGTGCCAACCATTTGCAAATCTTCTTTCAAAGTAAAATAACATAACTGGAGAGGAAAATATGGCTATGTGAGGCACTTTCAGGTCCACAACTTGCCAAATTTTTAGTCAGAGGTCATTAGTTTTGTCTGGAATGCAGCTTCTGTCTGTAAGCTGCTAAATGAAAAGAAAATTGTTTTCTATTTACTGTACACACAATTGATCAGAGAAACAATGCCACAATTGACCACCCACTTGACCTGGCTTCATAGCTGTAGCAAATGAAATGGGTCTACTTTTTTTAGACTTGTATATAAGTGGTTTTGAATGTGGTTTTCTCACTAATAGGGCTGGGGATGCTTGTGGGGAAAATACTTTGTTCATGCTGGTGGCTCATTGTGTGCTGTTCCTAATTGATTTGGATGACCAGCATGTCAAAATAATTAATATAATCCATTGTCTCTGATAGCTTGTCTCCCATTAAGATGTTTTGAGAATTTAACTGACTACATATTTCCAATACTTTACGGCTGACATCACTGTTACTCCCCTATTTTGTTTCTTCATGTTTTTTTATCTTCATTTGTTGATGTCAGGTATCTGATATATTCTTTTATTGGGGGTTTTAAATGTGGAGAAAACCACATATATGACTATCACACAGAAAAACACTGTCATTACCAACATCAATCATCTGTAATATTTTCAGACAAGTTGCTTTAATGTACCATTTTAAATGCAGAGTCTGAGAGGCACACCGCTGTTGGTCTCTCATGGTGTAGGTATATGTTTTTCAGCCAATGTAAAAAATGTGTATGAACAGAGAAAAGCATGGAAGTCACAAGAGAAAGGATGCATTGTCTGTCTTTTGCTGTCATTAGGCGGCGTCTGGAGGATGATGTGGAAGCAGTATGGGGTCTGGGGGAAGTATTTATGACCCTGTAGGAAACTCGTTGGACTGCGGTGATCGCAGGGAGATAATGGGAGGGAATGGGATGCAGCGAGGTGTTCTGAAGGCACCAACCAGACAAGAGAACAGCCAGGATAAATCAATGTTGGCCATTTTCTCTCCTCCGCCCCCTGCCTCAGCACACGCACCCCGAGCCATTTACACAATTCATCATTAAGGTCCGTCTAAGGATTCTTAATGAAACTGCAGAATAACAAGGAAAAAGTAAAAGCAAATTTTAAGTAAAATAGACTAAATCAAAATGTTTTTACTTGAATGGTTTGATGTAAAATGGCAGCATAATAAAGCATAATAATGTTAATTTGATTTAATTTTGACACAGCCGCATGAATGACTTTTCTAGTGACATTGGGAGGCATACAAACAAGACTTCACCTCATTAAACAGGAACAAACTGAGGGGAAATTGCACTTAGTTATGGAAATGGATTTTAAGCATGCAAAGCATTACTTGCTTTGACTTTAAGCTGAAATATGAAAAACATCAGTGTTGATGTTAGCTTGGGTGTTATGCCAGCACCATTAAAGGGAGTCAGGATCAAGGTACAATCTAACCTCTGATGATCAAAAGAGACAACTCATTACAGAAGTATATTGACCTTAAAGATGGCTTAATTTAATAAAGTACTACCTCCAAAGGTAGGAGTACATTTATGGTTGCTCAAGTACAATGCACACACCATATTACAAGCAAAGTTAAAACAGATAGATGAACTACTGCAGAGAATTTAGAGCTCTGGAATTTTATCAGTGGAGCTAAGATAGTTTGTTGTCTAAATACTGTACAATCTCAAGAATGAGTCTAGGCTATCGGAATAAAAAAGTGGCATACAGTACATTAACTTTATGGTCAAGTGACAGCATTAAATGTTGATGTCTGTTGTGCTGCTTTATAAAACTGGGTAAACAAACTGCAACGTAAAACCAAAATACACACTAAACAATTTAGTTTCTACAAATAGCTTAAAAGATGACTGTGCAAAATTTTACAGGAAAAAGAGGAAACTACTTTTGCTGAAATTAAAAGTTGGAATCATAAACAAAATCTTCTCTCAGCTAGAAACACCTGTTAGACCAGAAAATAGATCACATTATTAAACTCAAGATAAACGCCCTATGTAACATTAATGAGTCTATTTTTTAACGTTGTGGCTCATTATAATTTATTATCTAGCTTTATAACACAAGTTCCCCTTTTGGTTAGAAAGGTGTATTAGTTTACTTTAACGTCACAGCATGCAGGCCAAATTCAAGCCACCACCAAAGTCGGTGCAGACGCTGCTATCACTGCTATCTTTCCTTACGGTCCCCAACTTAATGGCTCAAAGGAACCTTAACACACAGTCGCACAGTCTTTGTTGACTTTCTTTTATATTTGTTTACATTTGCATTATTTGTAGAACAAACCAATTTGTATCTGAAAAGACCAAAAGTGATCATTTAGGTTTCACTTTTCAATAACGTGTTTGTACAGGTCACATTTATATGGAGGAAAATCATCAACAGGACAATGCCTTTAAAATGCCCTCGTCGACTTACAAGTATTTTTTTTCTTTGTCTTTTTGTCCTTGAGCTTGCTTTTGTTTTCCAAGGTACGTAAAGGTGACACTGAACAGGACGGGTGTTTATCTGTTGTCTTCAAACTAATCTGTTTGCATTACCGCTTGTATTCCAATGGCCCCATTATGTATTAGAAAAGCAATTAACAGTTCATTAAACTTCGAAGGTGTTAATATAAGTCATAAGACTAAGCCATCTGTCGGATTCTCTCCCAAGCCCGACTTTGATACCATCCACTAAACGACGTTTCTAACCAATTAAGGTTAGACTTGGTAATTTAAATTTGAAAATAGAACATCTTCTGCTGGTTGTCTAATAATAGGGATACATATGGTGTGGGTTTGGAGAGTGATAATGAGAGAAATAGCCTCCTTAATTTGTCTGATAAATATTAGGGATGGAGGCAGATTGAGGCCTCAGGACATAACATATGTCTGCCTTCAACCTCCATAACTATGTTTCAAGTAAGACAAGGAGGAATAGAAACAGCATAAGGAACTGTACAAATCAGTGTTATAGTAACCCCAGTTTAAAATGAGATAAAAAAAAAGTGCATGAACAATGAGGGATCCACCTACTCATTTGCTATTTGTTGACTAGATAAATGTTGCATTTTGTCTCATCTGTGAACACGACAAATGAACAGGGCGAACATGATTCAATTCATCATGTTTCTTGAGGATTTTGTGAGATTTGCTCTCATTAGTGGCTCATCTGTCAGGGAGACACTCTGATCCTGGAGAGAAAAAAACTGCCTCTCCTCACTTAATTGGAAGCTACACACACAGCGAAAGAGACACAGCAGCTATGTCAACCTTTTACATCCCAAATTTATCTTCCAAAATCAATCCGTCAACATCCTAATTGGCCCTCACTTTATGATTGCTGTGTTGGCTCACTCTCTGAGGATCTAAAACTAAATGGAGTCATAAGCTCAAAGATAAAATGTTGAAATATGCGACGCTTAGCCATCATCTGTTTATATAAATCTTAAACTGAAAGATAGAGTTTAGATGAGTGTGTCTGGAGATGTTCAAGGAGGAGGAGGCAGCTTTAAAGCCCTTCAGAGTTTATCAAATGTTGCCAGTGCTTCTACTTTACAGGAATTTTGAATTATTATTGCATTATTAGTTTCCTGGGCAGTTTGTCAACTGCTAGATGTCCTCAAGAAAGATGTCTCTAAGAATGAATCTGTATCACAACAAATGGAGGTAAAACAAGTATCGTTCAAGATAACCTGAATGGGTATTGACATATTATTCTGGGTGCTAGCAACAGAATGGGTCTCATTAGTCTTCCGTGAGTCAGTAATGGCAGATCACCTTTTAGGGTCACAGGATTGACAGGCTGTGGTCGCCCTCTGCAGTAATCTGAGAGCTTTTTATTGGCTTCTCCTCCTAACTCGCTCCTACTAATGCTGCCCGATGGCCTGGTTAACCTTGGTGATGGCTCGGAAGCTGGAAAGGTTTCACACAAAGTTCACTCAATCATTAGTAGTACAAAGAACTTCAATTCTGCATGCTCTGAAATTTTATTGATGTTTGTATCTGGATTAACAGAGAGCTAGAAGAGCCTGGTGAAACCTAAAAATTCCTTATTGTAGAATAAATTTAAGATATTCTACACATTTTTCGTGGGGGGAAGGAAAGCCATTGAATCTGCAGAGAGAAAAGTTTCTTTCTCCTACTTAATGAACAGGTGTCTACATAACACAGCCCACCCCACAGATGGCAGCATAATTAGCAGTCATTATGGTGGTCTTCAAGAAGGCTGGGATCTGTGCGGCCGCACAGAGCGCCTAACCTCTTCACCCCGTGACAGGGCCCACAGGAGACCGCTGACACGTGTTGTTCTCAAAGAGAAGCCAAAGGTGGAGTTCCCTTTTTACAAGGTGTCATCCTGATGTGCTGCAAACTCTGAGACATGTGTTAAAAGATCAGAATGTCAAGGGCCTCTGTCTGGTTGCAGCACCATAGGAACAATAAGCAGAAAAGTCCAGGGCCTTCAACAAAGAGTATTCGTACTGTCGGGGAAGCTTCTTTATGGAGAGGTTTTTTTGATTAATAATTATTGTTTACTTGTTTGTTTTCCCCAAGTTTGATATGATTTCAAAAATAGTTTAATAAATTTACTGCTTAAAAATCATTTCAATTTAACTGCAGTACAGCCATCTATCCTGAGCGGCAGACACATGCTTCTGCAACCTCAGACGGATCTGACCTTTAAAACAACACGGCTTTCTCCTGCAGTATAGAAGGTGACTACAGATGTGGTTTGTGGGGTCATTCCCTGTTCATGTCTCTGTTCATGCCCGACTACCCCTCAGTTGTTGGGCCACTAGTGGGGTTGAGCAGAGGCTGCTGTCATGGGGGTTGAGGGGGGTTGGCATGGTTGCCAATAGGCTTGTAATTTCCCCTCACTTAGAAATGAATTCCATCTAATCTCATTCCACCATGTCAAATAGTAGCGCGACATGCTGTTTTATACTGTAACATTTGGTTATACCGAAGCAGCTGACTGCCTCTCGCTCCAGCCCGACACCCTCTGGATATTAAAAGTCTGTATAATATTTCACTGAGATCGGATGTGGCTTAAACACAGTGCATTTAGTGTGCCCCTGATAAATACTTCCTACAAATTTGCAGCCTTACATCTCTTATCCAATAAACTTGGCTGACTGTAGCTATGATTTACAGCTATCTCCAGACATTAAGAATCAAGGATGAACTTACAGAAGAAGGAATGACCTCTTGTTTTGATTTATTTTTTCTTTTTACCAAAGCACTCTCATGCTATATACTCAAGGTCCGACAATTAATCCTTTCAACTGATTAATGGAAGTATACCTTATGGAAAACTCAACTGGTTTAAAAAAGAAAATTTCAGAAAAAAGACATGAAAAATTTTTAAAGAAAACCCCAATTTAACGTACTCTGGGCAAATACTAGTGTAACGCTAGTTACTCATACTGTTAATTTGAAGTGGAGGCAAAAGGGCACCTTTTTCTGTCTTACTTGCAGCACAGTAATCTGCCTACTTTCAAATTGATTAACAAAATAGTAAATGATTACACCATTTAGTATAGATGCACATTTGAAAAAACATAAGCACATTTTAAACTACAAGATATGTTTGACAGCCTATCACATTACTTAAATCATCCCAATAAACATGAGTGAAATAAACTTAAAAAATACAAACAAAAAAATGTTATGTTTGCAATTACTGATTTTTTTTTCCCTAACCTTGAAAAGAGATCTGTTTCGGTCTTTCTTTCAGAATGAAGTATATTGTAGCTGCTGCAAGGAATTAAGCTTCAGAGGTTGTTTGCAGTAGTAATTTATTCCTTTAAAGTCATAATCAGGCAGCATCAGAGGAATGTAAGAAGTTCAGCTCCATTGCTACCCTCCCATCAGTGAGTCATTATTACAATATTGCTGCTCTTAAGTAGCTCACTGACTGGCTGACCAGCTTTGAAATACACACTAAACATCTCGCAAGTCTGAACAAAATGGCCAACTGGCTCATTGCTTTCAGGGATAAAATGAAGAAACTCACAACAAGGAGATCACTGACACCTGCTAACACAAAGTTGTTTGTCAACTCAAACCTGAGGCATTTTGAAAGAAAACTTTTTAAAAGCTGTTGTCCAGAAAATTGCATTGCAGTAGAGGTTGTATTTTGTTTTAGTTTTGGCATGAACAGCAAATTGTTATTTGACAGTAGACTGTCCACATTTTTCTATATAGACATAAGAAAATAATGTTGGTCATAATGTTAACAGACAGGATATGAATTTCTGTGACCTCAGATCACTCCTTGGGTGAAAACAGTAATTGTCTCCAAATAAAACCACAAGGAAATACTGTTCAGTTAAATTTAATCTGTACAAAATTCTTAAAAGTGTTAGTCAAACATATTTGAGGACAGTTCCTTTAGGACAGTTGTCCCTGAGTTTGTCCATTGTGATAGTTGGGAGTATACAAGCTGTGAGAACTCATTTAGCTAATTTATGTAATTGCATGGTTTTGTGTACTGTGGGTTAAAAGCAAAATTGTTAATTAATTGGAGCATTTCCTGCTATAAATGTTCAGTTTATACAGCACAGAGAACCAAAACACACAGTATAGGCAGCAACTAACATATATTCATTTGTCTCATGTTAAGCTCATTTCCAGAAGAAGAGGAAATGGAGTGGATTTTTCTTTTTCTTCCTTTAAATCTTTCGATAGGATTTAGGAACCATGTAAGTGAGGTTTTTCTTTGTTATTTATACCAGGGCCTGGGCCCCTAAGTTTATCCTGCCTCATATGGAGACAGCTTAAGAGGCGGTGAGCCCTGGGAACAAAGGATCTTAGTGGAAGCAAAATGACTCCTGTGTTTCATCTGTTGTTATGGTAAAAAGTGGTGGCTCTAAATGACCACTTCTATGCATATGTGGATTGGTGTTTGCCTTTGCTCTGGCAGGGAGCCAGTGACTGATCCTTCTGTTCCCCATATGGCAGCATTGTGGTGAAAATACTGGACAATCACCCCCTTCCTGGGGGAAGCCTCTGGGTCTCGCTGCTGGAAGAGATGGTTTCACTTTCTATCAAAAACCCCCACGATCAGACAGCCTGCAGGCACACACAAACACACACAGTTATGCACAGATTTGCACACACTGATTAGCAACTATACATTTTTTCTTTATTTCTTTAATAACAAACTGTACCACAGCCACAACTACTTTGAATTAAATGACAGAAATGTTGTGAAAGTGAGTGTTAAATGTTTTCAGCTGTACTAATAGACATGGGAATTCAATATACATGTGAATGATATTTCCAAAAATTCAGATTTGATTCTATTGTTGTGTAGTAATCCAATAAAGAAGCTATTTGAGTTAAACTCAATCATTTCATGAGCTTACAAATTTCATCTGAGACTTTCCTTTCCTCTGATGAACATCTAAATAAGCATCATTACAGCACTTCTATCTTCATGTAATAAATCACTTTGTTTCATTTGCTCTGTGCTTGATTAAAAAAGCAGAGAAAAATAGAAACTGTAAAACTTACAAGTGAGAGAGGCCCCTGGTGGAAATACCCACAGGCTCTAATAGCTCACTTGACTAATTTGGAATGAATTTTAAAAAGTTCATTACTATATGTAAATGCATAGCCATGATGAAATCTGCCAGATCTGCAAATATGCTGATGATGCAGCGACAGACAATGTAGCCCGCGTTGTTTTTTTTAATGAACAATGCTTTCCCCGCAGACGGATAATGTGATTACCCATTGCTCCTCCTCAGCAGTTGGGTTGTCTCAGTTTGCTGAAGTTATTGTGTCCTCCCTGTCACTGCGCTCTGTTTGCATGGCTGTCACATCGGCCACCCTTAATGGAGAAATTAATTACCACTGGTGTCATCTCTCATGACACAGGAGTCAATTTGATCATGTTAACCAAATGAAAGGACCACTTGATATACCCGTCCGATGTAATCATGATTTGATGGAGAGGATTAAAATGCATTTAGGCTATTTAACAGTATTCATTAGATACAACTGCCATTATGTGATGTGAACTATTAATTGATTAAAGAGGTCACATTCTCACTCTTTAACCTTGATAAAAGTACAGGATTGAGTTGTCAGAATCAAAAATAGATCAATTAGGAAGGCAATAGTATTAGACTACAAGTTCAAATAAAACACATAAAGGTAAATATTTTTAAAAATGTAAATTCTTACATTTACCTTTATATACAAAAGGTAAATATACATTTACCTTGTGGCATGAAGGATAAGATTTGATAGATTTACTTTTAAAAGCACTAAAGTAAGTAAAACTTTAAAATATATTAGTACTTATTGTACCAGCTGCACATATATATACTACATACACTTATACACATTTACTTTATATTAAACCCCAGCACATTTCAAAGCAAAAAACTCGATTTTTAACTGTACTCCAAAGTATCTGAAAGCTACAGTGGCTCTATTTGATTTGCAAAATAATCTATACATTAAAAAACATGCAACACAATTGAAAACAACACACAATGTTAAAATCATCAGCAATACTAAACTTTTTGACTTGAGACCTTTGAAAAAGCAGTTGCAATCTTTTGTCACCTTGTGCATGTTTTTCTTTATTGTTTCATGTACCAAATAGAATCTATTTTCTCTATTTCACAAAGATCAAACTTAAGAAAGAAGTCATCTTTAATTTTCTTGTATGCTTTCCTCTACCATTAATCACTACTACCAAGACTTACCTAGTGACCCACAGGAAGGAATAGCTACTAGACAAACCTGTTTCACTTAAAACAGCTGTAACTGTAAAATGCTGCTAATGCATTTAATCAGTTGTATTTACAATCTATGTATTAAATATATTATCTAAGTTGCTCCTTTAAGTACCCTTTGCTTAATAATAATTTTATGCTTTTACTTGAGCAGGAGATTTCATCTAGGACCTTTACTTGTAATGGAATATTTTACTTTGTTTCTGCATTTTTTTTACTTAAGTTAAGCATCTGAATGCTTCTTTCCACACTGTTTGCAGTCCTAAAGTATCTTGTTAACTTGCTTCTGACTTAAATGGGAATCCCCTGCCTGCCTCTCTTTCTCTCTCATTCTCACTCTCTCCCTCTTACTTACACACACACACACACACACACACACACACACACACACACACACACACACACACACACACACACACACTAGACCT
>VUQH01024264.1:0-11184 GCA_015106775.1 Etroplus canarensis
CTGTGGGAATACTCTCTACCACTTCATCCAACTTACTCCACAATTCCTCTTTTTCTTCTGACTGGCATCCAACTTGTGGGGCATATGCACTAACAACATTCAGCATCACACCTTCAGTTTCCAGCTTCAAAGTCATCATTCTGTCTGACACTCTCTTCACCTCCAGAACACTCTTCACATACTCTTCCTTCAAGATTACCCCTACTCAATTTCTCTTCCTACCTACACCATAGTAGAACAGTTTGAATCCACCTCCGATGCTTCCAGCCTTGTTTTCCCCCTCTCCCCCCTCCTTTGTTTTTGGCTAACAGTAGCATAGCTTTCACCAGTACCTTGTTGTCTAACTTCACCGGAGGCTGTCACTGTTAACCCAGGATGCGAAAAATCTGGTATAGAAGTCATATTATGAATTCGCATATTTGATTTGCCAAAGATTTTTTGCAGGCTGTCCTTCTTAATGCAACCCTCCGCATTTACCCGGGCTTGAGACCAGCACTAGGAGTACACTGGCTTGTGGGCCCCTGTGGCTGGGTTTTTTAACTAAGACTGATGGACCCCCCCAAAAAAAAGCAGAAGGCAGAATACAGCATACCATTTTAATGGTATACTCAAAATACAGGAATAGATGGTGAAGAGGACTGTGGCTAATGAGAAGGAAAAAAAGCAGACAGGTAGTTAACCTGCTGGAATCCTCTGAGCTCAGCAGGGAGGTGGCCTATGCACTTGTGAGGAATCTAGAGCACAAAGAAAACTGGATTAGAGTGCAGAATGTCACAAGAACAGAAAAAAAGAAGGGACCCTGAACACTGCTACTGCTGGAGTAATCTGACAGAGAGAGGGTGGAAGAGCAGTTTTTAATAAAATGTGTGGCAGCCAGAGATCTGGCAGTAACTGATGGTCATGTCTCCAAGAGTCCACACAGAGAATCATCCTTTTATGGAGATATTGTGTATATGTACTTTTCTGTTGCCGTGTCACTTCATCTGTCCTGTATTTTATGCCGACTTGCTTTTGCAGTCCAGACAGCCACTGGGTGGCTTAGAAATAAATTGAATCATTTGCTCAGCAGTGAATTCCCTGAATAAATCAGCTTCAGTGTTTCATAGTTTGCCTTCACTATTCATCCATGACTTCTTTCATCATGAGAATCCAGCAGTTCATTAAGGTCTTGTTTTCTAAACATTAGATGAGTCACACAATCTCGGTGGAACTCTACATGTCTTTGTGTTATAGGTTTTCAATCAAATATTATATTTAAAAATTAAATGCAAATTGGTGTAAAAAAGTATTAGTGAAATTAGTCTTTTAGCTTTTACTGACAAACACAGCATTACTGTAAGTATCTGTCAGTGAGTGATATCCCCATTGTTATTGTCATTGTATTATTGTAGTAAATCAATAAGCCAAGGATTATTTAGTTTCCTCTGATTTATGTCTCATTAGAAGTGGAGGTATGCACTGGAGAGAAGAGGAATGAAAGTCAGTTGAAGCAAGACAGCGTATATGTGCATTAATGAGAGGGAGCCAGGTGGAATAGTGAAGATGCAAGGAGTAGAGAAAGTGAAGGTAACTGAGTTTAAATACCTAGAGTTACCCATCCAAAGCAATGGACAGAGCACAAGAGAGGTGCAGAAGAGAGTTCAGGCAGGGGTGCTTTATGACAGAAATAGCGGGAGTGAAAGGGATGGTTTACAAGATGGTGGTGAGACACTGAATGACTCCTTCAAATGAATGTGAGTCATTATATCAATTTAAATGGTGTGTGTCAAACACATCACGTCACGTGTGACAGGGCAGCAAGATTCTGTTGCACCTACAGTGCTTGCATATATTATTGTCCAAATAAACCACTAAATCTAATGATTGCCATGACTTATCTGAGACAATAAAAATAATAAAGTTAACAAGTGTTTTCGTTATGCAGTTTATTGGTTTCTTGTCAACAGTAGTCATCAGCTTTGAATACGAAGGGCTGTGACACTAAACTGGCAAAGCAACTCACCAGCTGCTGCTCTGTCAGCATGGACACATGGAAGGGTTTGTCTTTTTATCTCTCCATCTTATGGTGACATTTTAAAATCTATTTTCAGTTTTGTTCTTTATCTTAATTCATAAGGGATGGTGTGTTTCTAACTGAGAAGCAAAATATATATGGATTACTGTATGTGTGGTTACTTTAGAATACTGTGGGTTTTAAATCTTTTTCAACCTATATTCAATTGAATGACAATATATTTAATGTCCAAACTGATAAACCTTATTGTTATTTGGAAAATATACTCATTCTGAATTTGAAGCCTTCAACATATTTCAAAAATGTTGGGACAGGGAAAGAAAAGACTCGGATTCTGGGATGCTCTAAAAAACACCTCTAATATTCCACAGGTGAGCAGGTTAATTGGTAACAGAAGACAGTGATGATTGAGTATAAAAGGTGCACTCCTGAAAGGCTTAGATGTTCACAAGCAACAATGGTGCAAGGTTCTCTCTCTCCCATGTTTGCCTCTCTCTGTCTCTCCTCTGTCAGGTATGGATTCGAACAATTAACTTGTAATGCTTAGTCTCCAGCAGTGACCATGGCTGGGGTGGAGTTTGGCTGGCTCATCTCATTTCCATACTGATCACCTGCTGTATTTAAGCCTGGCTGTTCTCTTTACTTTACACTGCAATGTTTGGCCACAGCAATTAAATAAGTACCAGTTTATTTACATTCTGATGGATGCATCAGGAGCAATTTGGGGCTCAGTGTTTTACCCAAGGATGCTTTGGCACGTAGGCTGGAGAAGCAAGGAATCAAACCGCCAACCTTCCTGTTGGTAGATGACCCACTCTGAGCCACAGCTGCCCCTAAAGTGTAGTGTAGTAAGCTAGGCCACGTTTTGCCTTTTCTTTGTTCATGTCATTTCTTTCCTCTCCAAGTGTTCTCTGGTGCTCTCTCTAGGGCCTTTTTGTGCCTACCCAAATCCTGCCTGACCTACTCTTACTCTGCCACTCTGGACCTGGATTACCTTGGATCATTATAGCCCACAGAACTCTCTGCCTGGAAGACTTGCCTAACCCAATCCACTCTGCCTTCTGCTATGCATTAACTGTTGCACAATTCATCGATAACTCTGTTAAAACTCCCTTGCAGTCATCTTAACTTTTACTCTTGTGTCTGGCTGCCTTTTGAGTCCACCACAGAACACCATGACAACTTCACAGAACCATTGTCAGTTAACACAGTACAACTAACATATAAGTTAAGACTCTACCATGCAAAGCAAAGGCCATATTTTCTTTGTTCCCAAACACTGAGATGGGTGTATTGTGTACTGCGGTCTGATGAGTCCAGATTTTAGAAATAATGGCCGTCTAGTACTGCAAGCCAAATAGGAAGAGGACCATCCAGATTGTTATCAGTGAAAGGTTCAAAAGTCAGTATGTGTAATGGTATGGGGTGTATTAGTGCCCATGGAATGAGTAACTTACACATCTGTGAAGGCCTCATCAATGCTGGGAGGTACTGTATAATCAGGTTTTGAATTACCACATTTTTCCATTAAGACAATGTCTTTTCCAGGGACCTCCCAGCTTATTTCAGCAAGACAATGCCAAGCCACATTCTGAATGAGTTACAACAACATGACGTTGTAGTGAAAGAATTCGGATACTAGACCAGGCTGCCTAGAGCTCATACTGTATCTGTCTTCCATTGAAAATATATGGCGTATTATGAAATGCAAAATATGACAGTGGAGACCCTGGACTCTTGAGTAACAACACCATCAAAGAAGAATGGGTAAGAGTTACACTTTCAAAATGTCAACAATAGGGTCTTTGGTTCCCAGATGCTTACCTTGTGTTTTTAGAAGAAAATGTGCAGTAATGCAGAGATAAACTTGCTCCTGTCCCAGATTTTTTTGGAAGGTGTTGCAGGCATCAAATTTAAAATGTGTATACAAGTAGAAAACATAAAATGAAATAAAACCTCCAAAACAATCATGCTTATCAGTTTGAACATTATATACCCTGTCATTCTGCTGTAATCAATTGAATATAGGTTTTAAAAAGATTTGCTAATCACTGTACTCTGTTTTTTCTTAACATTTTATACAGCATCCCAGAGTTTTTGGAATTGGGTTTTGTAGATACATTTAGAGTTTAGTTGCTCCTGGACTTACTATGACCTTTGTTAGCTGGAAAAAGGAAAAGAAGCAAACGTAACCCTTGGAACCCATAAGTAATTAATAAGCTTTTATTTTTTCAGGGACTTAAAAAATATAGTAATTGTGGCACATGCGCTAATTTTAATTCTACAACTTGTGGCACGAGACTTGTCATTAATTCTCTTCAAACTTCATGGGCTCTTCTAAGAAAGTGAGAAGAGGGTGCGTAAACGAGGCTAACTGATAGATACAGCAGTAGAAATGCTATGAACTGGATGCTGTTTTTCATGCAAAGCTAATCTAAAGAATCTATTTCCTGTCAATCTAGTGTAACATTTATACTCATATGCAAGCTAATTAGTTTAGCCCTCAATCTGTCTGCTCGCCTTCAGTTAAGTGCATTTAACAGCTTATCTATAGGTTGCTCATGGCCAGTAAGTGCTTTAATATAATCATTAGATAAAGACACAGAGTTACCAGCAGTCCATCTTTTATCTCTGTGATATTTAAGATGGCATAACGACAGTTGGGTCCATGCATTTTATGGACAATAACACTTTTTTGTTAGTTTTTTTTATTGTAATGTTATTTCTGTACATCAATGCAATGGGTTTGAAATCAGTCAAAGTGTGATTCAAGTGCAGACTTTCAGGGTTTGATAAAAATAATTGTATTAACTGTTTTGGAATTACAGCCATTCTTATACAGAGCCTCCCATTTTCAGAGGCTCAAGAGCAATGTGACAAACATACAAACATAGTTTTATATATAAGTGTTATTTTTTATTGCATGGAAGAAAAGCTTTTGCAGTTAATGACTACTCGAAGTCTAGAAGCCCTGGAAACACCAAATGCTGTGCTTCCTCCCTTGAGATACACTACCAGGCCTTTACTGCCAAATACCTTCAATTGCTGCTTGTTTTTCAGTCTCCTTCCTTTCAGTTTTGTCTTCAGTAACCAAAAAGTTGCTCTACTGGGTTAGGATCAGTTGGCTAGCTTGGTCATTGAAGATTATCTCATTTCTTTGCCTTGAGAAACTCATGGGTTGCTTTTGCAGTGTGCTTTCAGCTATTACCCATTTGCGCTATGAGGTGCCATCCAATCAGCATTGGCTGAATTTGAGCAGAGTATAGCCCCGTACTCTTCAGAATTCATCCTGCTATTTTTATCAACAGTCACATCATCAGTAAACACTAATGACCCAGTTCCATTAGCAGCCATACATGCCAATGCCATAACATTGCCACCACCATGTTTGACAGATGATGCAGTATGCTTTGGTTCGTGAACTGTTGCTTTCCTTTTTCTGGTACAAGTTAAACTTGTTTTCATCTGTCTAAAGATTTCCCCCCGGTATGGTCAGGCTCTTTTAGATGTTTTCTGGCAAAGTCTAATCTGGCCTTCCCACTCTTGAGGTCTAGGGTTCTATCACTGCGGTAGCGCCTGTCTGGACTGTAGTCCCGGTTGAGGGCTCGTTCACTGCGGTACTGGCGATCAGGACTGTGTTCTCGGTCTAAGGCATGGTCGCTTCGGTACCTTCTGTCCAGGCTGTAGTCACTCCTGTAGCAGCGATCACGACTGTACTCTCTATCCGAAGTGCGGCCCCTGCTACCATCTCTCCAGTACTGATGGTTTGGGCTGAGGCCTCACTCTGTGCTGGTGGTTTTCACCCTGTTGTGAAATACACACCAGCTGTATTTACATCCATAAAGGTTTCTCGTGATTGGAGATTTTCACAATGATACACCTACATCCTTGAGTGTGTTCTTGACTTGGCTCGGTGTTGTGAAGGGATTTTGCTAAACCAAGTTAAGAATTCTGTGATCATGCACTTCAGTTGTCTTCCATGGTCTTCAAGACTTTTTGGTGTTTCTGATTTTGCAACTCCTAAAGATTTTGCTATCTCTCTGATAGGTTTGTTTTGGTGTCTCACCCTGATGAAGGCCTCCTTCACTCACAGAAACATCTCTTTGGACCTCATATTGAGAGTTTCAGTGAACAGCTACCAAATACAAGTTCAACACTTGGAATCAGCTCCAGATCTTTTAACTGCTTAGTTTGTCATTGAACAATGAGGGAACAGGCCTCACCTGGCCATAAAACTGCTTGTCAGTCAATTGTCCCATTACATTTGAGCTTATGAAAAAGGAAGAACTTCTTAAACATTTTATGTAGTTCTTATGTTAACCCTTTGAGTTAAAGCTTAAAATCTACACTTCAATCACATTTTGGTTGTTTGATTTAAAACAACCAAAAAAAATTGCCCAAAAAACCCATGGACCTAATTGTAACTATGTCATCTTTACCCCTGAGAAATAAAATAGACTGCTGGTAACTCTGTGCCTGTATTATGATAACATTAAAGTATTCACTGGCCAAAGCAAACTACAGACAAGCTTTTAGCTGCACTTAACTAAAAGCATGCAGGACAGATAGAGGGCTGATTGGCTTGTATATAAATGTTCTTCTACTGTTGATGTTAACAATGTTGACAGGAAATGCATTATTTTGATTAGCTTAGCATCCATTACATGGCCTTTCTTTCCAAGTCTGAGAATCCAAGTCTAAACATAGCTACATTTGATTCAGGCAAAATTAACAAAAAATGTGCAATCATCCAAAAACTTACAGAAATAATTGTAAGTATTGTTTTAATGAATCAGGTTTCCCTGTAGTTTAGCAGCAGCATCCCAACCTAATCAATCCCTGCAGTTTTGACATGACAGTTTTAAAGCTGCTCTCTTGGGTACAAGAGTTTGTCAAATCACTTTGTTTTACATGTGATGGGTTCTTTATCATTAAACCACATTTTATCATTTAATCACATTTAATCTGTTTTTTTTATATGAAGCAGAAGTCTGTTTTCAAATTTGCAGTATTTTGTCTGACTGACTCTTTCTTTGCTTCATTCACAAGCTATTATTTCATTTGAATCACTAAGAAACTGAAGGTTACTGTAACCAAGAGCCAGATATGTAACCAAGCTGGTGGTGACCCAAACAGAGTTAAAAGTTAGATACTCAGTCTTACTCTTCACCCATTCATACTCTTGACTAAGCACTAACATTGGACAGAAGTAACTTTTACAAACCCACCGATTATGGCCTTTGGCTCCTGTTTGTATCACAGACATTACAATTTCATTGCCAGCTCACCAAATAAACCCAAAACATAGAGTTGGTACTTCTCTAACATGTTTAATTGTATTTTTCCAAAACAGCGCATTGCGTAAGGACTAATAAATGAAGCATTAGTTCAAAAAAATATTTTTATAAGCATATTGGCTGTAACAACTTGACAGGATGACAAACACTTCAAGTTGGAGTACAGTAATGTACAGTAACATTTTGTATTGTCACCATTTAACAAATTCAAGGTGGTCTCAGTACTAATTACACAATACACACATTTTCACAAGTCCATTTCACTCATTTTATCCAGTATGACAGGAAATTTTCTTAAAATATAAAGTAAAACTTCTGGCTTGATTAAAGTGTTAATTCTTACACAATGGGAGAGTATTGTAGAGAATCCTTTTGTGCTGCAGGAAGTCATGTGAGATTGTATAGAAAATATATGAGCTGTTCTATGCTTTTGCATTATTGCTGTCTGTTTGCGGCTTATATAATGGTCTAAATATTGTTGTAATTGGTACTTCTACAACTGAGTATTATCATTATTAATATTTGGGTTTCATAATGATCAGAAATCATTGTTCCACATCACTGGGACCAGCAGATTACAGGGGTATTTTTAGGCTTTTTCATTTTGTGTGTTGTGGCACACCGAACAGTTGGAATCACACTTTTTTCTCCACTGGGAAGATTAAGAACGCCCAAATGACTTGCAAGGATGCTAGAAAGTATAATACAAATTAGAATGTATTATCCTATTAACTACCAAGGGCCTACATGTTAATTATCTTGGCCTGTGGTATTCCAGAAATTGGGTTAAGTGAAGCCTAATTAGTAATAAAACCACTCAGATACACAGGCTGCATGAGCAGAGTGCCCAAAGGAATATTAGAAAAGCTCATGGTGAATACAAATCATTGATTTCATATGCAATAAAATACAGCGCCCAACACAACAATGCACATTTATAAAACAATGGAAGTGATCAATCAGTGTACAATCTGTAGGTCAAATTAATTTCTGAAATATAACTCATGAACTGAGACATTGCCAACATGTAATGATAAAGTAGTGACAGTAGTTCAGGTTTAAATGTCTTCTAACTCTTCCAAAGCATAATAATCTAGGACAAATAATCACATTTACGAATAAAAAAGTCAGCCAGTTGTTTTCATGCTACAAAGGTTTTTTGTCTTTACACCAAGCAACCCAAGATGTCAACCCTAAATCACTGCCTACCCTTCCCTGCAAAACTCAAAGGATTCTCATCTATGGAGACAGATGAACGATAAGAATAACATTATGAAGGGAAGACATGCATTGTTATTATGCAAATCTCTATGCGAGCTGCTCATGAAATGAAATAAATGATCAAACTCGTGAAATTAAAGCACCCTCTGATTTCTCTTTAGCAAAATATAATGCTATATATAGATCTTTCACATTAGAATCAAAGAAATTAGATATGAGAGTAAATCCAAATCACTGTGTTTGGCCATGTTGGACCCAGACCCATCTGATGGTATCAGCTGAAGCAAAGAAAATCACGGCGTAGTACTCCCTCTAGTGGTTCATGTCAGGGATTTGACACAACAGTAAATGCGCTCTCTTGAACGTGTTCAAATGAACCTATAAGACTTTTGTTGCAAGAGGATAAGATGGAGATTAGAATGAAATACCACAAAACTGGACACATAAGATTTTCCAACATATGCTTCAATGCCCATGTCATCTAACTGTAAGTCTGGCTTTAATGAAGCAGGTTTTGTTGTAGTTTAGCAGCAGCATGAAAATCCAGTTAACCCCTGCACTTTTACAGGTGTCAGTTTTAATGCTGCACTCTTTGATACAAGAGTCTGTCAATAACTGTGTGTTATGTGAAAAGGGTTCTTGATCATTAAACCACATGTTGTTAACTGATTCCTGTTTCCTTTCAGGTAATCAGTGTTTTGTTTTGTTTTTTCAGATCTGAAAGATCAGCTTCTCCCTTTTTACCCAAGATGACTCTGGGTATGTGATTTGGCACATATTTTACACCGGATGCCCTTTTCGATACAACCCTCCCATTTACCTGGGCTTGGGACCCGCACCAGCAGTACACTTGCTTATGACTCAAAAGGCTGGGCTTTATCTTCTCCTGGTTGCAAACTGGGGACATTTCACATGTGGGGCAAATGTGTAGACCACTACACTGTGGAGCACACTAACATCCACCTTGCAGTCTTTTAGGATATTTAAAAAGTCTCTTTTGCCTCTACATATAAAAATACAACAGGAACTTACTGTGAAAGTCCTAAAACAAGGATATTTTGTTCTAAGGTACTTGTAACTTTCTATTTTTTGCCACCTTTTGCTTAAAATGAATATCATAATTTTTACTTCACCACTCCAGGGACCCTCCAGCGTGGAACCATATGCTCAGCATGGGGCACAAAATATGGATGCTTGGTTAACAGGCAATTCTAAATTTGACTAGGGTGTGAATGTGAGTGTTATGCTCTATGTATTATGCCACTTGCCCCATGATGGTTGGGGGAACACCCCCTAAATTGGACAAGTAGAAGAAAAAGGATGGATGGCAGGGGTAGAGGAGTTATCAGGAACATCGCAACAAAAATGTTTATATACATTTCTGGCTTCTGAGCCCTTTCAAGTTCCAAGTTTATATCTGTGTTACCATCATATCGTGCACTTTAATTTAAATAAATGCTTGGTAAAATTATCAAATATTTTAAAAGGCAAAAAGGTAAAGATCAAATTTGCGAGAAAGCTAGTAAAACCAGCTACAGCAAGGAAATGCCCCTCGTACATTGATGCATCTGTATTAACAACCTAATAACAACACGCAGGCTATATTATTACATATTTTTACATGTCACTTACAGTTGTCTTTTTTATTTCAGAACTAGTATGTTTCTCCTTAAATAATTTTTCTGAATATACATTTGCATACAGGAAGATAGTGTGGTGGTTAACACTGTTCCCTCACAGCAAGAAGGTCTGGGTTCAAATCCACTGGCCAGCTGGTGCTGGAGTTTGCATGTTCTCCCTGTGCCTGCGTGGGTTCTCTCTGGGTACCCTGCCTTCCTCTCACAGTCCATACACATGCATAGTATGTTAAACAGCAATTCTAAAATGGCTGTAGCTGTCTGCCTCTGTGTTAGCCAGACAGGTGGGTTAGAATCCAGTCCTCCCACAGCCCTGTGATAAGTAGAAGAAAACGGACGGATGGACGGAGGGATGAGTAAAGGCACTCGTGTAGGGTTTTCATTACAGATGTTTTAATTGCAATGGAGTCTTTTTGCATTTTAATTGTATCTGCACTATAAAATGATCTGAATCCCCCTCCTCCCAGGGACTGCAACAATTTTAAGGCTTGAATGTTTTCAAAGACCCAGTGAGAGAGGTATTTCAGGCTGCTCCCTTTCACCATGGGGCCACCACAGCAGATGAATACACGTTTGTAATTTGGCACAGATTTTACATTGGATGCCCTTCATGACACAACCCTCCCATTTATCCAAATTTGGGACCAGCACTAAGAGTACACTAGCTTGTGACCCCAAGGATGGATATTTGGCTCATCCACTTGCAAACTGGGGACCGTTTGTTTGCAAGGTGAATGTGTAGACCACTTCACTAAGGAATATTTTTAAGATCCAGGAAAAACATCAGTACTTCATTTGATTTCAGTGGTAGTGTGTAGGTTTTTCAGAGGGCCAAGATGTATGGAGTACAGTGAGGGGAAAAGTATTAATATACAAAGAAATGTACATAACAAGCAGGTGCTTTGGTAATTACTATAGCTTACCAAGCAGAACAATGCAAAATAAACGGAACAGGATGTCCTCAGATGAGTTTCTGTACAAAATTAAAAAAAAAAAAAAAAAAAAGACAGCCAGA
>VUQH01024264.1:11204-25549 GCA_015106775.1 Etroplus canarensis
AGGAAGAGTTTTGTAAAAAAAAAAAAAAAAAAAAAAAAAAAAAGACAGCCAGTAGAGGGAGCATCAGGCCATGGTTAACCTCAAAAGTGCTCTAAAACTACATCGAATGCCCCATTTTACCCAGTTTTCTGCACTATGTGGTTTTTCATAAAAGCTGACGAAGATTAACTGAGAGCTTGATCTGAAGATGTGCTCGTATTTTCTGCAAATCCCACGAGTAAACTTTGAAAGTGGCAAAGTGGGCATCTTTAACTTCCTGCCATCTAGAACAGCATGTTCACGAAAAGAAAAACAACAGAAAATCCACAACCTGGTGTTAGCTGCTCCATCAGTCGTCCACACATTTAGAGCAGCAGAATTACAGCATATTCACACTGAACATCAATCTGTTGCTGACAAGGTCCTCATTAGTACATGGATGGTCTGTGTTTTTATGATGAGATGCATTTTGTACCCTGTTGTGGCAGACAGAGAGGAATGGGGAGAGTATGAGAGCCGAGACCAACAGGGGGTAATAACGGCAAAATCAATTTCACACTCGACTGCGTTTAGGAGAGGTGAGTGGCGTCGGGCATCTTGATCTGTCCATCAGACTGCGTGCTTGTCATTGCAGTGGCAGCATCATAACTCCTGTTAGACTAACCGATCAACGAGGGCCAACAACCATGACTATGTGGATGATATGGCTGTTAGAGCAAGAAACTAGGCACCTACTACATCACAACCCCCCTCCAACACACACCCTGTATGTATGACATCTCTGTCTGCAGGAGTGTACAGGGAGCTGAGCTCATCTGCCAACTGTTTAACCTCCAGCTTCTCCAACAAGAAGAAAAATAGGCCATGAGGAAACATATTATTTATCTTTCAGGCATGATTTTTCTGCTTCCTTTATGAAAATATAAAAATGAGCTCGTGTACATTATAATTATAGATGCTTCAAGATGAGTCACTTCAGTTCCTTCTTATTATGACGCTAACCTACACATTATTTATATGCAAAAGGGATCTGGTGAAGTTATAATTATAAACCAAAACTGTAATTTTGGAATATTTTCTCGACACAAGTCTTCTTCTATGCACTTTTAGCAAGTCATCATCGAATGTCAATTTGTCCAGACAAAGGACTCAGTGACGACACATCCCTTGCTTCACCTCTATCAGCCAGTTAGAGAACAGCAGCATCAGACAGCAGGAAGGACAACCTTCTGCTGTCATGTTGTGTGTTATCAAGATAATGGCGTCCTTTGCCTATTCTAGGATTCAATTACCAGCAGATTCATCACTTCTAAAGGTCACCAGAGATTCAAACTGCACAAGGTCCTTATAACACTGGAGGCATGTGGGATTTTTTTCAGTCTGTGAAAATTCGGCAGGTGGAAAATAGTGTCTGACCATTACTGTGTCTGAATTCAGATACTTCCATGGCCAAAAAAATAGTTCCTGGAGAGACCACTTGAAGTTGGCTCTAAAAACAAGTCAACAACCTGGTACAAAAACAGTACTGGGTTCTATCGTTCATAACAACTGTATGGTGGATGAATTTACTCGTAATTCATCCACTGTTGAGTGTGGATGTTCTCCCCGTGCTTGCGTGGGTTCTCTCCTGGTGGTCTGGCTTCCTCCCACGGTTCAAAGACGAGCAAAGGAGATAGGTTAACCAGCGATTCTAAACTGACCGTAGGTGTGAATGTGAGCATGAATGGTTGTCTGTCTCTCTGTGTTGGCTCTGCAGCAGACTGGCGACCTGTCCAGGGTGTACCCTGCCTTTCGTCCTATGACAGTTGGGACAGGCTCCGGTGCACCCCCGTAACCCTGAATTGGATAAGCGGAAGAAGACGATGAAAATCATCCATCTGAATACTGGTTAGATTTACAGTTAGGGCGTGGTTGCTTTGACAAGTATACTGACACGTGCAGCGGTAGCCAATTGATGTCTGTTACAGCTCACCTTCCTAAACCAATTAACTAAACTGAATATCTCCACTCTGTTTGTGCTGTTGGTGCCTTTAGGGGCATTCTTAACAGAATCATCTGAGAAATAACACAGTTTGCTGTTAGGTATAACCTGTCCCAGAAGTTTTGTGCTTTAGTTTTTATAAGTAGATTTGAGTACTTTTTCAGTCTGTTACTTAGCACTTAGTGGTTTACAAGCTGCACCAATAGACTGGATGCAAACAAGCTTGCATGAACTGATACCAGGCCCAAACAGAGTGTTTTTTGCTCGTTATGTTATCACTATATTAAGTGTTTCCATAGTGGTTTACATGTTTTCCTAACAAGTGAAAGGTCCCTGGTTTGAGTCCAGGTGGGGGCATTAGCCCCTCTCACCATGGAGGGTTGCATCAGGAAGGACATCCAGCATAAAACCTCTGCCAAATTACCAATGCGGATTAATCTGCTGGGGAGAATACAAGGGAGCAGCCAAAGGTACATTATCTATACAGTAAAAAAAAAAAAAATCATATTTATAGTTTCCTGAGCAAATATGTTGATTTATTTTAAAAACAATAAATCAATCTAATTTTCTCCACATCACAACAGGCTAAAATAAGTATCAATTTATTCAAGCTTTTAATTTGAACACTTTTCATTTCATCATGATGGTTTCAGCACAAGTTTTCAGGAAAGCCTTTTGACAACAATCAAAGTCACAGCAACACGCAACAGTTACAGAGAGACAGAAATGGCAAACATTTGCCAAGCAACACCTCTTCAAACTCTGGAGAAAATCGCAGAGTGCAGATTCCACGTGGGCCAGATGATAACATTAGACCCAGTCCAAATACACGGCAGAAACAAAAACCTAATGCTGAGGCTTCAAAACTTCCAGAAATGATGACTGGAACCAACGTTCCCTCTAAGCTGTGCGCTTGCGCAATCGCACACTGCTCCCGCAATCGCGCACTGCTCCCGCGTCCGCTGCACTCAGCAAATCTATGCAGCACACATGCGTGCCACAAATCCATGCGGCTCGCTTGCAAGCGTGCAGCTTAGAGGGAACGTTGGCTGCAACCATGTTTTATTACAGTCTAAAAAAAAATAGCCACACTTGTCTGAATGCACTTAGGCAGTCAAAATAGCCAGTGTATCTATGATAGCATGTAATTTGAGAAATGACATGCTGTCGCAGTCATGTGATATAGCAGTTAGCTGACTTTAAAAGTATTTTATTCTTTGAGAATTAGATGAGTTAGATGTCACGATAGACACATAAAGTTTAAATACGAAGATGCAGCTGGCAACTGGTTAACCTAATAGAAAGAGCTGGAAGCAGCTAACTGGCTAGTGGAGTATTTTTACGAGCTTCAAAGGCAGATGGGGGCTAGTAGGTAGATTTGGTTACCTCTCAAAATGGTGGTTCTAGTCTTTAGGTTAAGTTTCTCCTTATTTTTAGGATACTTTTTTCTTGAATTATGAGAATAATATAAACCATTTCATCTAATTCAAAGCCACATAAATAAATAAATAAAAATGCAGCTCTGTATGGCAGTGTAATGTAATGTATGACATGACAAAAATAAATCCTCCTGTTTTCCTAAATTAATGAGTAGCTTAGAAACTATGAAAGAAAATGTTTCACTGAAAAGGGTCTATTTTTCTAAACTAGCAACATTAATATCTTATAATCACCAAAAGCCTGTGCTGACTTGGGTTGTCTGGTAGTGTCACACACGGTTTGTCTGGTGGATATGGTACCGCAGTTTTTCTCCAGGATCACTTAGACCAGTCTGGCTTCAGCATATAAGAAGATGCATCTAAAATTCACTCAGTCTGTCTATGTGGTGACTCAAGAGAAGCAGATGCCAGTGTGTCGCAGTGTTTCAAACATCAACATCACTGCTCATGAACTCAAGCTTCCAAGTCAAAAAAGGCTTTAAAATTAATTTTTCCACCCAGCCATCAATTTTACTTTGCTCATTAAAGTTCATGGTCATGGGGCAGCTATCCCAGCTGTCACAGGGCAAGAGGTGGGGTACATTCAGTGTATCACAGGACCACAGATGGACAGACAACTAGTTATGTTCAGATTCACACCTATGAACAATTTATAATCTACCTAATATGCATGCCTCGGTGGACTGTGGGAGGAAATCAGAGTATCTGGAGAGAACCCACGCAAGCACAAGGAAAACTTGCAAATTTCCAGGATAATTATCTCATTAATTCCATAAACTCAATAAAACTCCTTCTGCACCCCTAAAAATTTTCTGTGGTTTATTGATATCATTTTATTAGCTGAGATGATTTAACTGGCAGACGAGTTTCTGATCCCAGGCTGAAATGTACACAAACCTGTGTCTTCTGTATGCTCTCCATGACTATGTAATTATGTGGCAATTATATATTCAGGATTCTGATTATGTAGGCAGGATTATGAATTGTACACCTATTTCCAGTGAGTTGAACAGCTAGTCTTTGCTTAGATGGAAGAATTTTCATTTACTGCAGGGTGGGTATATGTGCACACTTTTGTCTGTGTGTGTTTTAGGTGTGTTGCGTGGAGCCTAAACTTTTGTTGCTGGGACATTAATAGTAAATCTGAAATAAGATTTCTGGTACCTTCACTGCCGGCCAAATTGGAGCTCCAGTAAAATAGGTGTCCACTCCCTGTGACATTCTGGACAATAAAAATACCACTTCTTACAATATATGGTTAACAAATTTTGCTATTTTTCTGTTTCTTTATCTATTTTTAATTCCCTTTTTTGTACCAAAGAAACAAAAAAATCACTATAAAAAAATAACTGAATTGTTTCAGAATCTTTCAGCTTTTCACGACGCAATCATTAAACATTTCACTAACACAAAGCTGATGTGACATAACAGAGAAATATCAGCCACTGTCTTCATTAAACGTGATCTCATCTGCAGATTGGCTGAGGTCTTTCAACAAAAGCTGATGTTTTGCCGCTACATCAGCAACAATAACAGCTGTTAACCGAGTGACCAGCTGAAGAGAAATATAATTCAACTCTTCAAAATGTGTGTTGTGTATCTAGTGCAGCTTTAATAACATGTCAGTTTGGGCTCTGCTCCATAGACTTAATCCAGTCGCACATGAAAACCAATGAAATATTGTGTTATGCCCACAATGGGAATGTATAGAAATGTATTTAAGAATGTGGATGAGGGCAGTCACATGTTGTGCTTCTCCCCTGGAGCTGTGGTTGAGTCACATTCTTTTGCTGAGCATGCTGAAATGTCCCTAAACAAACAACCAAGTTAGTATGTTATGGCCACAGTGGTCTACTAGGAAATGGCTTTACTTTCTGCTCCCTGTATTTGTTCATGCTATGGCTCTTTTTTAATCACTTACACAATCTTTGTCTCCTATCCTGCAGTCTGTTACGGCTGGAAAGAAGCTTAAAGCCCACTGTTGCATGAATTAATAACTTGTCTTTACTATTTTCTGCTCGACTTATCCACAAATTTCATACTCGCTATTTCATATTAGTTAATCCTTCTTGTATAAGAAAGATGCGTTGCAAGCAGGTACTGTACAAGAGAAGCTTTTCATGGTTGATCAGGTCCTGACCAAAGCTCCGTCTGCCTGGCTTGAGGACTTTCATTCCAACCAAATCCATTTTAGTTTCAAACTTATTTGGCCAGTATTCAAGAATGTTTCATTCTAAACTCACTGGACCACAACCAGGGTCCCATTGTATTCTCAAGTATTTTGCTTCCTCTACCCTGCTGGCCCCAAAGCAACAAGTCTTAATTATTCAAAAGGAAGTACACTATATCTGTTAAATATAAATCTGTTTATCCTAATAAATTTATATATTTACATTGTTGGTGCAGTTCAGTTCAGGACAATGGCACACACGTCCAAGTAGCTTGCCAGGTGCAGGGTACAAAAATAGGAAAATGAAAAAATCCCATGCTTTATCTTGACTGCAGGCCAAAAGAGATCAGTTGAAGCCGATGAGGACCTTTACAGCCAGATGAAGCATGATGTAATAGAAAGAGGACAGTAGTATACTCCAGTGTGCAGGTGTTCCTTCTTATGTTGAGTCAGGTATTTCTAATTGTGTTCATTTGTCCCCATGCTTGCTGTTCCAGGACCTTAGAAAGAAAAAATATATATGCATTCTGAAGTGCTTTATGGGCACATTTTGTTTATCATTGGTAAAAATAACTCCAGTAATCCTTATTTGCTTCCCATGTGATAAAAGAAATGATCATCACTCAAGTCTAGCCAGCTTTAGCCACCATCGTGTCCTTTGATAAGTAAACAACCCAGTAGACCATGTTAAATGCACCAAATGACACAGGGAACAGGATCCGTGCATACTTGTCAATCTTACTGGTTCCACCCATGCCAGCAGTGGTGGGCTGGGAGCACGGCGTCTGCTTCGGCTCCAGTTTGTTCCCCATCATCTGATTGCGCTCCAGCTTTGGCCCCAGCAGATGCTGCAGAGACGAAGAGCTGGCATTCTGCTTGCATGGAGTTCCCGCCATCACGTCTGGTGTAGAAGCTGCAGCCTGGGGCGTATTCTTCACCAGCTGGGCTGAGGAAGATGCCACGCTGAGTAAGCTCTCAGACTTGGGGCTGGAGCGAGAGAGGGTGGAGGAGCTGCCATTGGCTCCACTGGCTAAAGGTCGCAATGGTCTTCCTCTCCCTATGCCTGAAATGTTGGTGGTGGACTGGGCTTTCTGTTGACTGCTCGACTCTTGGTGGGAGATATAATTCATCCTTTTCCTCAGGTTACCATTGGTGTCAGGATTTTGCTGTGAAAGAGAAGAAAAAATAATATTTGACTTGGGCTGATAAGAGTGTTTACAGATACTGACATTTTTATAAGTTCCTTTTGCTTTAGTTCAGTTTCATAGCATGTTTTATAGCTTCACAGCTTTACTGTACTGCCACATGCAGTATGCCAGTCAATAAACAGCTCTCTACTCAGGTATGACAAGTATGAAAATGTTTAACATTGTCCTTATTTTTGTAAAGCTGTGAATGGTGCTCTGGTAAGAGAGATATCTTTTGTGTCTTTAGCCTTCAAAAAAAAGGAATGGATACATTCTTTTTTATGCTAGAATCTTTAGTATTATTTAATATGCTAAGTAGCAAGTTCACTAGTTCCCTCCATTCTATTCATCCATTTGTTGCTGCCTATCTGGGTCTGAGTCAGCAGTCTAAGCAGAGATGCCCAGAATCTTCCTCTCTCCAGCCATCTCCTCCAGCTCTTCTGGGGGGACACCATTCAAAAGCCAGACAAGAAACAGGATTTCTCCAGGGTGTTATGGGTTTACCCCAGGGGCCTTGCCTTGGTTGGACATGCCCGAAACACTTCACCTAGGAGCATTCTAGTCAGCTGCCTGAGCCATCTCAACTGGCTCCTTTCAATTATTATAGACAAGTAGTAACCCTACTCTGAGCCTCTCCCGAATGACAGAGGTCCTGAGCCTAGCCTCATGACCATCGGTTAGGAATGTCGGTCAACTGGCTTCACTTTAACTTTAACCAGTGCAGATGCTGTAAAAATCCTCAGGCTTGGAGGTGCTATTTTCATCCCAGCACCTTCATATTCAGCTGCAAACCACCCCAGTGCAAGCTGGAGGTCATTGTTCAATGAAGCCAACAGAACCACAACATCTGCAAAAGGATCTGAGATCCTTTATCCTTTCCATGTGTCTAGAAATTATGTCCATAAAAATTATGACCAGAATCCAAGCTAATTAGTTCACTACCAAAAAACTAGCTTCTATTTTCTTCCTCAAGTCTTTAAAAATGTAGTTACATAAGGTTGTCTAACTACATTTTTCTTTCATTTAAAAGTCTCCATATTTTGTGGAAACTAGTTCCTAATGCCAAAATGTTTGAAACGTTGACTTAAAGAGGACTATTACCAAAATTACTGAGAATTTCAGGTGGTGGATTTGATGCCATGATTGCTAATATGGAAATTCTGAGTGGAGTAGACAATAACTGCATGACAGACATCCTAAAGATATATTTTAGATATTTTAGAAACATTGTTACATAGTTCTTCAAAGTAGACCCAGGACGCACACACTTTTATCCCAGTTCTTAAATAAATATGTATGTTTAAACCAACATCAACATCAGTGGCATAGTAGCTCATCCAGCTCACAATCCCTCACAGTTTACAGGTTATTATAATGTGAGAAGTACAGGAAGAAAGTGCTATCTTTTCTTATCGTTTGTTGGCTGCATTCCACAAATTAATGAGAATTAAAATCCACTGAGAAGTCAAGGAAGCTCGCAAACAGTCACATCCAGAACAATGACCCTAGTTCTGACTGGCCCTAACTCAGCTTAAGACAGAAATATGCCATAAATAAACCTAATGGCCACATGAATAGCTGGCAGAGGGTCACGCACAAAAACTCATTTTATGAATATTACAATCCAGACCAGTGCTCTTACGAGCAGCAATTCTTGTGAATTATAGACTGACAGATGATTGGTCAGATGAGCTAAAAACAGACTCCTGTTACAATATTAGTACCATACTCAAAAAATTTATAATAACTAAATGTGTCAGTGGAGGATTTTTATTTGACATCATGACTTCAATCGTGTCTTCTGCTAAATTAAAAATCAAACAAATGCCTACTTAATTAAATTAATGGCATTAATTTAAATAGCACTTTTCTAGTCTTTACTTACCACTCAAAGCCCATTACACTGCAATCCACATTTAACCATAAATTAACACAGCGCTGTGAACCTTAAGAATTTCATCTACCTCATATTGACGGCCAGTTTAAAGTTACCAATAAACCTGACGTATATCTTTGGACTGTGGGTAGAAGCCAGAAGAAACCCATGGAGGGATAAGGGCAGAGTATGCAAACTCCACACAGAAAAGGCCAAAATTCAAACCAGGAATCTTCAGTGTTAATGACTGCAGCTCTGTGCCACTCACTTAATGATAGTATTGTGCTAATCTAGTTGAAATTCAGGGCTGATTTATTTTTTAAAAATGAAAAAATTTTAGACAAGGAATGTTTTCACCTCTCCTTTCTGCTTCTTGTTTGAACGTATTTGCAGGACAGGTAAAGCTAACTTGTATTTCCTCTCTGATTATTGATCTGATTACAGACGGCCTAACACAGATGGCCTTCATGTAGAAGCAGACGATAGACGATGCGCAGTACAGATGTCACTTACCACAGCTTTCACTCACCTCGCACAAGCTTAAGACAGAAAGTAGGTAGCACCGCATCGGGGCGGTAATGCAGTGTGGCGTCAAAGGAGCTTATCCTTTGAAAGTTGATGTTTTCAAGCAGAGAGAGTGCAATGCTGGTACTAAGGCATTTGCAGAAATAATCCACTAACACCAACACCACCACCACTACCCACCACCCCCACCCCTTGAATTTGAAAGGATCCAATATTATTGTGTCCCATGTGCAGCAGAGGAAGGGTGTGTTTTTGTGTGTGTGTGTGTGTGTGTGTGTGTGTGTGTGTGGATAGTGGAGTTTGCTTTGTATCATAGAAGAGGCAAAATGCTGAGGAGCTGGAACCATCAACACACCCTGACCTGTGCGCCAAGCCGTGTGGTAACAGGACCTGCTCTCAAGGAAGAGAGTATTAATTTCCCCCCCAAAGTGCCAGAGCCCTTCTGAAACCTATACAGATGTATTCGGGCTGTGTTGCCATGGCAACCTACTAATCCATTGAAGTGCTGTTGTCACTATACTGCATTCAGGCATGATTACGCCACACAGGGATTTGGACTGAGGGGAGCAATTTAAAGTAGTTAGTGCAGAATTGGCATAAGCATTGGCGGGTTATGTCAACTTCAATGATCAATTATCGGTTGACCTGTGATTTCCATTTGAACTCTTTAGAAGCTTACTGTATATAGTCTGAGAAAAATGTATCGCAATAAACACGTTCCTATAGTTACATAAACGCATTTGTCATATCTGACTTAGAGCTTTAAAATAGCTTCATGGTATATTCATGAATTCAGATTCAGTTCATATGTCAGTTAGCATACTGTCAATGTAATTTGCTTTAACTTTGTCACACAGAAAAAGAAGATTATGTCAGTTCATGCATGTGAAATTTCAAAACAAAGGTTCCACACCTCGTGACCAGTCATAAACATTTGAGCTGTGGAGCTGTTTTAAGACCAGTCTTTATTTTTCTTCACATTTTTTCTATCTTCTCCTCACCGGAGTCAGCATATTAGCCTCTAAATGTATACATGAATGAATGCTGGATTTGTCCAGGCTAATTAGGTTGTAATTTTAGGTGTCTGCTTTTGCAGTCCACTTTGTTTAGCACATTTAACAAGCAGTTGTTTTTAATTTGACAAGTTATGGTCGACAGAGCAATTACTGAGTAAAACAAATGCAAATCTTTGCAGAAACGTTCGGTTGCTCCCTTGTATGCGCCTCAAGGGCTCGCCACAGCGGATTAATTCATTTTGGTAATTTGACAGAGGTTTTACGCTGAATGCCCTTCCTGATGCAACCCTCCATAATAAGAGGGGCTTGTGTCCCCAATGGAAATCAAACCAGGGACCTTTCGCTTGTAAGGCAAATGTAGAAACCCCTACATTACGGGGAAAACTGAAATCTTTGAGGAAACATTAAAAATAAGTACATACCATTATGTAGAAGAGAAAGTCCACCCTGACTTCTTCCACATGAAGTAAGAGGGCAAGTAGCAGCCAGGCGCTACCAATCAAATGCACTTAATTAACTGATCATCAGCTAGTGCGACCATCTGTATAAAATGGAAGTTTTGGCAGTTTGCTGGTTTGGTACATTCAGGTGTGGATATCCCAGCAAATTCACCCAAGGTCAGACTGTGAAATGCTCTGAGGAATTGCAAAAAAGCAAGCACTACATCTCAGACTCTACAGGCCTCAGTTGGTATACTAAATGTTAAAGTTCATGACAGTACAACTGAAAAAGACTAAACAAATATGGGTAGTTGGGAAGGGTTACCAGTGGAAAACCTCTTCTCTCTAAAAAGAACATTGCAGCAAGGTTTAGTGATGGAGGAGTGATGATTTGGCTTCTTTGCAAGCCATAGGACCTGGTCACCTTGCAGTCAACCATGAACTCCTCTGTATACCAAAGTACTGTCAAATGTGAGGTTGTCTGTCTGACAGCTGAAGCTTGGTTGAAATAGGGTAATGCAGCAGCAGAACAATGACCCCATCCACAGCATCAAATCTACAACAGAATGGCTAAAAAAGAAAAGAACCAAGGTGTTGCTCTGGTCCAGTCAACAGCTAGACCTCAACCCAATCAAAATGCTGTGGCAGAACCTTAAGAGAGCTTTGTATAAATAGATAACCACAAACCTCAATTAGCTGAAGCAATGTTCTAAAGAAGAGTGGGCCAAAATTCCTCCACAATGATATGAGAGATTCATAAAGTCACAAAGAAAACCATTATTTCAAGTTATTGCTCCGAGACGTGGTTCTGCAGGCTATTGAATAATGGGACATACTTAGTTTTTCACATGACTGCTGAGTCCTGTGAAAACTTTTTTCACATGACTTTACACTATATTTTTAAAAACAATTCAACCCATTGTCAATGATCTGAATTTATTAAAGCCTAGTAGTGTTGTTTTTTTCTATATTGAGCATGTAAGAAAGATTTTTAATTTTATGACACAAGTGGGTTTGGGATAGTGTAGTTTGTCAGAAAATATGGGTGGCACCACAAAAAATGTAAATCTTGTAACACTGAACACAAGCAGATTCTGTTGGTGAACATAAGTTTAGAAAGCCCTTGGATCAGACTTCTCTAGCTTTCCTTAAGATCCTCTGACAATGCAGGAACCACTTCGAGTGATTCAAACGTGTAGGCTAAAGGCCAGATGCAGTAAGCACATAATAAGGTACATGCTGTGTAAGTGCTCCTTGAAGTAAAGTGTGATCAGATTATTGAGCCACTTTGAGAGGAACAGAAATCACCTGCAGCACTTCCTCTGCGTCCTTGACCTTGACAGGCGTGGTTTGGGGCACTGGAGGACATTTGGCAGGCTTCTTTTTGGCCCGCTCAATCTGCGCATTGGTGAAGTAGTTGACAGCGGCAAACTCAATGAGGGCAGAAAAGACAAAGGCGAAGCAGACAGCGATAAACCAGTCCATCGCAGTGGCGTATGAGACCTTGGGGAGGGAGTGGCGAGCACTGATGCTGAGTGTCGTCATGGTCAGGACTGTGGTGATGCCTTACATGGTGTGTAAGAGAATAAAGAAAAAAACAAACAATATCAGTAAAATGAGCCTGTATCAAAAAGAGAGTTGACAGGAATTAATTCTTATTTGAGGAAAGAGGATAATTAGTCAAGTTTGTCTAAATTTTAACATAATGAGAGTTGCAAAAATATCTGCCTGGATAGGAAAACTAAAGCTTCACCACAGATCGGCATTAATTTTAACACGGAACACAGCAGATCTGAATAGAAAGCAAGACATGCTCAATAACCCATGTATATTATGCTGCTCTCATCAGCATATTTCATTAACCGAAGGCAGAGGGATAATGAATCAGTTATGCAAGTGTCACTCCCTGCAAGGGAGAGACACATATATAAATTACCACATAAAGCATTTGTCCACTTGGGGGCAGCCTGCATGTTAGCGTCGAGTTGGAGTTGTGTTGCTTGCAGAGTTTTTGTCTGTTTGTTTTGAGGACTGTTTCTGTCTACACCCTGCAGGTGTGAATGAGCCAAAATAATAAAGTACAACTATAAACCAAAACTGAACAAGTTAACTAAGTGATGCTATACTGCTTTTTAGAGCTGAGGAAAAGTGCAAAAGATAAGCTTTAATGGAACCCTTAACAGACTTTAGTCAACATGTTCGCCATCTAATCTGTCTGTTGCACATAGCTTTAGACTATCTCAGCTTGGACTACTTTGCTCTAAATTACAGGTAAATTAATATATTTCAAAATAAAAAGCACAGTGAACCACTAAGCTCGCTTCACTCCAACAAAAACATGTCATGGTGAAGACCTTTACACTGAAAATTTGAACATTTCTTCTTTCAGTTGCTTCTGTTAGGGATCACCACAGCAACTCATCTGCCTCCATCTCACCCTGTCCCTTGCATCCTCTTCTGTCACACCAACCCTATTCATGTGCTCCTTCACTAGATTTATGTAACAATTAAAAAAAAAAATCCTAACTGTTTATGCGGAAATGCTGGCATAAAGTCCAATTTAGTCTTAGCCTAGAGATCAGGTGGTTAACTTTTAAAGCCCCACATATAAAGTGATAAGCTCATGTCCGGTTACTTTGCAGCTGACACTGATGTAGGTCTGTGTCACATGTCAGTCAGTACTATCCTTAGATCTCATTTATGGTCGCTTTAGTCAATGACCATCAAAGATAAGATTAATTTAACTCTGAAACCAAGAATCTAATTGATATTCCATAGTCTTTAGCTGGAAATGGGATATTCTTCAATGGCCAAACCACTCACCTGATTTCAAGAGCATGTTTTTTGTTACTACAGACAAAACTGAAGGCAGAGACCTACAAACTGAAAGCAGCAACTGAAAGCAGCCGCAGTAAAGGCCTGGCAGAGAATCTCAAGGGTGGACACATTGCATTTGGTGAGGTCCATGGGTACTACATGTAAACTTCAGGCAGTCATTGACTGCAAACGATTTTCATTCAGGTGTTATACTTTGTCCAATTACTTTTGAGCCCCTAAAAATGGGGGGTTGTGTAGAAAAATGGCTGTAACTCCTAAACAAAAATTGTATTTTTTTATCAAGCCCCTGAATTATAATTGCAAGCCTGCTCTCCTATTAAATTCGGATTGATTTCAACACTTGTTATGGTGGTATACAGCAGCAAAATTGCAACATATATATATGTATATATATATATATACATGGATCTAACTATGTTTAATTTTTGTGGGTGTTTAAGCTTTTTCTGTGATCCTGCTCCTGGTAATTTCCCATAATTCCTCATATCATAGTCAACCTATTTGTTTGATCTAACCCATAGTCAGTATAAGCAAGCTCTACAACCAAATACTGTTTGCATAACCAAAATGCTGGTAGGCATCAAACTATATTATGCCACTGTGAGCTTACCATTGCTTATGTATATTGCATTAAAACTAGTAACTCACCAACTTTGGAAACAATGCATGCAAGAGGGAGGTCATGCATCACAAAGCTAGAGGACACATTGACCAAGGTTGATACAGACACCATTCTGGGACTGAATGTCATGTGTTCCTCATTTATTTGTCACAGCACCACCAAGAGAGGGACCATAAAAATAAAACAAGACACCTGTCTGGCCAGCACCCAAGGTTATACATGGCTTCTACAATAGCAGAAGGTGACAGTATAAGTCTGTAGCTCATCACTCG
>VUQH01024265.1:3716-19000 GCA_015106775.1 Etroplus canarensis
TGTATTTATAGCATGTTCCCAGATGAATTAAAAAGGAGTAAGTGTGTTTTGGCTAGTGAGGGATAAACAATGGAGGAAACATTCAGATCTTGAGTAAGGAAAGTTTTATCAATATGTATCTTGAGTATTAAAGGTGAATCTACTCTTTTTGCAGAAGGATTCCTTTAGAGTGTTGCATCATATGGACACTATATGCACATTACACCTACAGGAGCTATTATGACATCACATTCTAAATCCATGGGGATGAATATAGAATTGGTCCCCTCTTTGCAGCTATAACAGCTTTCAACTCTTCTGGGAAGGTTTTCTACAAGATTTTGGAGTGTGTCTCTGGAATTTTTGCCCATTCATCTGGAAAAGCATGTGTGAAGTCAGACACTGATGTTGGATTGGAGATTCTGGCTTGCATTCTCCATTCTAGTTCATCCCAAAGGTGTTGGATATAGTTGAGGTCAGTGCTCTTTGTTAGGCCAGTCAAGTTCTTCCACACCGATACCATAGAGCCATGACTTTATGAACAAGGCTTTGTGTACTGGGGCATGGTCATGCCTGAAGAGAAAACTGTTCCCAAAAAGCTGGAAACATAGAATTTTCCAAAATGTGTTGGTTAAACTGAAACATTAAAATTTTCCTTCATTGGAACTAGGAGTCCCGGGTTAACCCCAGAAAAAAAACAAGCTCACAGCTTTATCCCTCTTCTACCAAACTTTACAGTTGGCCCAATGCAGTAACATTCTTCTGGCATTTATGAAACCCAGAATCTTCCGTCTGACTGCCAGGTAGATAAATGTGATTTGTCACTCCACAGAATGTTTGCACTGCTCCAGAGTACAGTGGTGGTAATACTTTACATCACTACATCAGATGATTGACATTACACTTGGTGAAACCCATGAAGCTCCTGGCACAGTTTTTGTGCTGGTGTTAATACTAGAAACGGTTTGGAACTGCAGTTATTGAGTCACTAGAGCACTGGCAGCTTTTATGATCTGCCATTTTGTAGCTGACCTGCTGTGGTTCCTAGATGCTTCCATTTTGCAGTAAGAGGAAGAAATTTCCCAAACTGACTTGTTGCAGCAGTGGTATCCTTAAACAGTAGCATCCTTGAATTCAGCAAGTTCTTTAGAATGATCCATTCTTTCATAAATGTTTGTAAAGGCTCACTGCATGTCTAGGTGCTTGATTTTATACACCCATGGCAATGAGACTGAATAAGGTGCCTGAAATTAGTGATTGAAAGATGTGGCCTGATACTTTTGTCCACATAATGTGTTATAATATTGTAAATTTATTATTGATGCATTATTATGTAGAGTTTCAACTATAGAGCTCAACATTGTTGAGAAGTTCTAGTACAATAAATGATTTTATCATTTTGAATGCAGTATCATTTCTAGGTTATTGTTTATTCTGCTAAGTGGGTATTAACTATAGCTATAAAATAAACCATATTTGAACACATTGGGTCCTGTACATTTTTGCTTTTTTTAGTACTGTATTTGTAAGAAAAATGACTCGTCGCATTCTATATTATATGTTTAATAGTCAGGAATAGAAACACATGAACACAGTGGCAAAACTGCTGCATTTATTTCAGTTAGAATAAGTCATTATGTCAGACAAAATAGTATTAAAACGAAAAATGTCTGTGGTGCTTGTTACACTCATGTAGCCATACAGTGTTTTGTGCATTTTTTAAACAAAGGTTAAAACATACACGCAGTTCTTTTCCATGCTTTTGTTCTCAGTGTTGGCCCACACACTGCTAGACTGTGAAAACACATAAATGTATTAAATTGAAGAATCCTTTCTCACAGTGCTGACATATTTAGTCTAGTGAGGTTCTACTTAGTCAACATTTGAATACACAAAACACCTAGCCGTTTAAAAAAAAACTGACTTATTGCATGATTTTGGACCTAAAATTCACAATCTTCTCTGAAAATCATCTGCTACAGTCTTTTAAATTTACATTAGTTCCATTTAAATTGTTTTAAAATGTTTTTCTCTTGTTGATCTGGAATTTGTAACTGCTGACGTGTAGATTTGTACTGTGTGTGTGTGAGTGTGGACACTTGCATGTCATTGCATTTTAGCTTTATTAAGCTTTATTAAGTGATGCAGCCCCAGTATGAGACAGAGGGTGTTTATAATCAAGTTATTTGAAGCAGCAATCCAATTTTCTGAGACAGAATAGAATGAGATTTTGTTATGTGTGACAGAGCGTGTGCTCTAGTGTGATGTTTGAACATTAGATGGGACTTGGGATTTCATGCTTTCACACTAAATAAATATGGCTATTTATGGCTCTCTCTCTCTCTCTCTCTCTCTCTCTCTCTTTGTATGTGTGTGTTGATTGCAGTCTTTTATCATAGTTATCTGTAAATTTCTTGCTGTACAGCTTCAAAGGGAAATCATGAGTCTGGTGATGCTCCTTGTCTTCCACTTGTCCTGTTTTTTGCTTAAGGTGGAGCTTATGTGTAACCTTTTCTACCTTCTTTAGGCCAACTCACCCTGAGAGCCTCTGCCACAACAAAGAGGCTTTTCTGCCATTTCAGCATCTCTTCCTGTCCCTTTCTATCTGCCTGCTTTAGAGGCAGTTTCCATAGAAACAAGGCGCAGGATGCCCTTAGTGAGACAAGATGGTAGGTGGTGGGGTAAAATGAGAGTGGAAGTTGAACGAATTAAGTAATTAGCTAATTATATGGATTTAATGAGTATTTTTTTCTTTCACGCTTACTAATGTGCTATAAACATTCTGTTTTTTTTTTTTTACAATCAGGGTCGCTTGTTCATTGAGCTCGGAGTCTGCCTGTCTCATGTCAGCTGACACAGATGGACTCTGTCTTTTCAGAATGTGCGAGTAAAAGAAAAGTGCATGGAATGAGCATGGGGCAGAAGACCAAAGCACAATCACCCCTTGTTGACCTCCTCATCACACACACACAGACACACACACACACACACACACACACACACACACATGATACAACAGTAACCCGGTCAATGAGTGTCACTACCTCTCTGTAACACCCCCAGGCTGCAGCACCCACTCAGCAAATGAGTCACACTCCAGCCTCCACCCCAGCCGCTGCCCGCTCACAGCCCAGCAGAAAGTATCAGAGCTGGGGTATAAACAACCAAAGTGTGGGTCAGTAAGTGCCCTGAGGATGGAAGCTGAAATGTACTTTCTAGGATTACTGATCGCTCACCAGCAATATATGGTATCTCTCTTTTACATCTTCACCCATGTTGTTCTGGGCTCCAGCAAATGCATCCTTGAAGTAAAGTTCATTATTTTTTCTAAATGTTGTTAAAGGGAAAGTGCATTAATCAGACTCAGGTTTGTTCAGTACTGCTGCACTGGTGAAAAAAGTTACCCTAATGAATACGATACAAACACTGTGACCAGTATTTACCTCCTGGCCTGGGACCCTTGTTGTACTTCCTCTCTCTGTATTTCTTCTGCCCTCACTGTGATAGAGGATGGTTTCTGCATATGGATTTTGTTGTCATGACTGAGCCATGCTTGCCCTTTTGTTCAAAATTTAACAAACTGGATGCTCAATGCCTTATATTTAACTTACAGACATGAGACTAGTATCTTCACTACCTATAAATATTGCTTTTGACACTGTATCAATTCTTTTAGTTACTACACAGTTCTTATACAGTTAACAAACAAAAATGTGAGATGTTATTGAAAGAAAGCATGCAAATCTAAAGGAACAGACTTGCCTTTTGAGCAAGCCTCAAGTGGTCAATCGAGTAACTGCACTAAACTGCTATCACACTGTCTGTAGCAAGCCTTTATTTAAAAAAATTGTGTTTTTAAAAACATTGCTCTGCTGATAGTAAAAATGTTCTTTTATAACTTATGTGGTGGGACAAATCACTGTGGGGGGTTTAGCGCTGCCAAGAAATGGCAAGGGCCTACTCTATTGTATGCCACTGCAGCTGACACGCATAAATCTAAAACACATAAGCCAGCTCCTCTGTGACACACATGCATAAAGCACAGACACCATCAAGCATCTATGCACATCATTAAACCCCCTTAGGTGCTGAAATTGAAATGAAGGGCAAAGAAGGAAGGAAAAACTAAAGTACAGTATGTTATTCAACAGCCTGACTTTTCATTTTCACAGTGCACCTCTTTCTGTGCCAGCCAGTGAGTCGTCAAATGTGCATTTGCGTAATCCTGGCCAATTCAAACAGTTTTGTTACGGTGAAAAAAGGGGGATTATCTTATGGAGCTTCAAAGCCAAATATAGAATGTGAGGGATTATAGACACATCAAAGTGTAAGAATGAGGATGGAGAATGCATTAGGGTGCAGTTTCATCTTCCATCTCTCTTTCAGTTTCAAGTCTTTTTATTGAAGGAGAAGATGCATTGCTCAAGCTGGAGTAAACAGAACACTGGGCTTCATTGGCATTAAATAGATTTTGGTTTCAACTTTATCTATGACATAATGAAAATCGTGTTTTGGCACCTTGTCTGTTTCTTTCATACTGTTTCTTGCAAGTATGGCAATAAATTATGGCTTATTTCAAAGTTAAATGTGCCATTCACCATTTGAAAATAGCCACAAGAAGACTGCATCAAATGAAAGTTTATGACTCATCTTTATCTTTTCAGGCCAGGATATTATCATAAGCTCCAGAAATGAGAATAATGTGTGTGAATGTGCGTGGGTCACGCAAAGCAAAGTGTTGAATCTGAGCTGACTTCACAATGACTGACAGAACCTGAGGGTGCCTCGAACAATTGTATTTTAAAGCTGCTTATGTAATTAGGATGCTGGTATTTTGATTGTATGTATCCCTAAATATAGGGATTATGCTGCAGTGTGGCAATTGGCAAGACTAAAATATCTTCAGGGTCTTATAACCCACAAAGCAGGGATAAGAAATGTCTTTTTTTTGCACAGAAAGTGTTGAGGAGGTGGCATGCAGAGGAAAGAATCATCCAGAGTGGATCTGAAAAACTGTAAACAGGCCTGAAGAGTAGTGAAAGGGCTTTAAAATATGCTTAGGAAAACAGTGGAGCCTAATTATGTAATTATTATTGTCCCTATGAGTTGGTGTCTGGTTCACCAGGGTGAAATACAGTGAGTGTGTGTTTGTATGCGCCACCCTTATTGTTGTGTTGTCCCAGTTGTGGCAGCTGGTGGCTGGTAACCAGCAGATCTAGGAGGATTTTAGCTATCCTCATAATCTTGTGTGGAATCCAGTGCTGCTTCCTGTAGCCTGCACAGCACTAACATCGCCACCTGGCCCCGAGACACCAGCACACACAGAGTCATAAGCTTCTCTTTTCACTGAATGGGTTTATAGTCCATGCAGCTATTTGCAGACTCTGTTTCATAACATAAAAGCAATTGTGATCTAAGACTGCGCGAAGAGAGAGAAGCGTTTGTGATGATCAGTACAGAGATGGTGCTGGCTCCTCACACTAGAAATCCTAATGTATTTAATTAATTCAAGCCAGCCTGGTAAAGCTGTATCTGACTGGTGTGGTGAGATAGTGAGTTTGCAGAATGTTGGAAAAACAACTTGCTGCAGTGCAGACATGAATGTCACTGACAAACTGATCAATTCTGATCTGCTCACTTTGGTACATGAGGGATGGTAATGAGGAGGATGAGTATTTGGAAAGGTTAGAGTGTAGATCTAATGTGCCAGTGTAAACACTGCCAACATCACTGACAGCATAGTGGCAGTGCAGTAAAGTCACTTTGCATAGATTATTTAAAACGCTGAAGCAGAACCTGGCAGTACACAATGTTAGAGGAAACTGAAGTGACAAAAATAGAGCAAACTTTGTGTAGATCCAGAATGATTACCTTATAAATTAGAAAAGGCTGTGTGTATGCACAGACAGAGACAAAAAATGAGGAAAGCTGAGCTCCATATTTGTTTGACTCAACTAAGAGAAAGGATTTCAATTTCCCCTTCTGAAGAAATGTGACTCAGCTGAGGGAAGAGTGTAACTTCCTATCCAAACCTCTGCACCACTTAGCTGTAAAACATCATAACTCCTAAATGTGTTCTGAACTTTGACCTCAGGGTGTTCTGACCGAAGGCTCCTCCTCGTCATCATGGGAACACCTCTCACTGTTTATGGCAGTTTAACGGGCTTCAGATGTGCCCGCTTGCAGTTAGGTGTGCAGCAGGAACGGCTGTAAATTTGTAATCTTTACTGCATTCTAGGGGTGTGTCGCTGGGTGGGGCTACGCGTGTCTGTTCCGCCCGCTGATTGGTCCATAATTTTTAAGAAAGGCCGGGGTTTGTTCACTAATTGGCCCAGCTGTGTGTCAATCAATGCGACTGTTGCTCTCAAGGACGCGTCGTATTTTTTAGCATCACAAAAATTACAGTTAAAAATTAAAAAAAATAAATCAAATTGTTCAGGGACTTCCCTTGGCCTTTCACAAGAACATTTATTACTATTAGTGTATTGGTTTGTGCATTTGCCTTACAAGCGAAAGATCCCTGGGTTGATTCCAGGTGGGGGCACAAGCCCCTCTCATCATGGAGGATTGCATCATCAAGGGCATCCGGAGTAAAACCTCTGCTTAATCCGCTGTGGCCACCCCTTAGAAGAGAATACAAGGGAGCAGCCAAAGATATATTCATAATAAATGAGCTGCCACCTGTCAGTCCATCATATGATGTTACCACAGTTTTTTGACTTTGAGCACCTGCCCCTTTAGAGGTGTCTGTGCAGTCCTGGTATTGTATGTAATGATATATAAAAGTATGAGATATCATCCTATAGAATAGCATAGTGTAGTGCAGTATTGTATATAAAATGCACTTTCAGCTGCTGCCTCGTATTTCATTCCAAGAGTTGCTACAGTGGATTAAATTGTATTGGTAATGTGGCAGAGGTTTTACTCCGGATGCCCTTCCTGATGCAACCCTCCATGATGGGATGGGCTTTAGTCCCTGGAACTGTAATACTGTATTTAATTATATATTACTGTATGTAATAGAATAGAATGGTGTGGTACAAGATAATAAAGTATAGTATTGTATATAATAGCATAATCCAGCCACAGGGGCCCACAAGCTAGTGTACTCCTAGTGCCCGTCCCAAGCCCAGGTAAATGGGGAGGGTTGCATCAGGAAGGGCATCTGGCGTAAAAATCTTTGCCAAGTCAAATATGCAGATTCATATTGCGACTTCACAGCCCGGGTTAACAATGGTATAAAATAGTGTTATAGTGCAAAATAGTATTGTATAGTAAAGCATAGTATAAGACAGTATAGTGTAGTGTAATTCATTGAGAAAGCATCACATCTTTATTCACTGATGATTAGGTGTGGCAAATAGCCTGTAAGTGTAGTATAGTAAGTTATTCAGCTAATGTATAAATTATTAACGTCTATTTTTTCTCAGTAAGCTATTCTACATAAATATTTCTACTTAATTGCGAGTGGGGCATTGATCAGGGAGGGATTCTTGTCGAGTGCACAAGTTTCCAGCATTCCGTGAAAGCAGCATTACACCCTCCAGTTTACGGTCTGGCTCAGCGTGATCTGCTCAGAGAAGCGGTTTGGTTGCAGAGAGGCGCTCCTGTGCTTCCCGCATACGTACTTTAAACAGGATGTAGCGACTGAGACAAACCACGGAGAGAAGAAGAAAAAAACACGGGTTAGACACTGCGATGTGACACGCACTCGTGAGCCAGAAATGACCGCCACAGTGCAGGAGACGAAGAGGACAAGAGGAGCCCCGATGAGGCACCTAACCGCCGGTAGGTCTTGACGGTTGCCCTCTCTGACCCGAGACACCCACCGACAGCACCGCAGCGGCGGCGGCAGCAGCAGCGGCAGCAGCACCGTCCACACACACTGAAAACCCAACGTAGCCGAGATATTCTACATCCCGCCGGCGAACCTTGAAAGCGACCATGGCCAGCCAGGGCGACTGCTGTGTGAAGGTTGCGTTGAGGTAAGCCCCCGGCGTCTGTCTGTTGGAAATCGGCCGACCTTAGCAGAGCACGTTGCTGTCTGAAACGCGTCATGCACACCTACGGTCCCGCTCTGGCGTTAACACTCCCTGATGTCTGTGTTCATGTCTCGGATACAGTAAAGCTGCAGAGAACACTACTGCACCTTGTTTTGGAAGACATGGGTGGTGCTCTGCACAGTATTGATAAGGCAAAAGCATGCGTTTGTGCCACGCCATGTTCATATGACTATTTTCATGTTGAGGGGGCACAAGTTCCCCTCACAGCGGCTTGCATTCATTTTTTAATATTGGGTGAAGTGACAAGGACAGCTGCACCCAGGTGCAGGGAGGAGAATGGGCGTTTCTCTCCAACCAGTTTTTTTCTGTAATTATTCTCACATGCAGATACCTGCATCCTCACCACATCTGAACAGGCTCTGTTTAACGCCTTACGTGTGCATAGTTGAGATAGGGCCATAACCAGGTTAAGAGCAGCAGTATTGCTGTGCTTAAAACAATCCTGCCACTGCAAATGAATCGAGCACAAAGAGAATCTCTCCTTCAGAGCTGTGCCCATTCACTGCCTTTGTTGGATTGGAGAGCAGAGTTGCTTTTCAATTGGTGTGAGGAAATATTGGTGGCTCATCAGTTTTGTGTGTGTGTGTGTGTGTGTGTGTGTGTGCGTGTGTGCCAAAAATATATCTTGATTCAGAGTGATCATAATAAGTGTGCTTGTGCTGGCATTTGCTGGGTGGCAGGCTCTGAAGCTGCCTCTGTAATCATGCTCCTTTTACAGAGTATGAAGCTGAGGCGGTGGTCTGACAGACCCACAGCCCAGTTAAGTCAGAGCCTCACAGACTGTCACATAAGCCAGTGACTCCCAGTTGGTTGTACTGTGTTATGATGAGCATCCTTTGTTGTTGTTTTAAGTAGTGCACATGCAAAGAAACTTGTTTTAACATAGATCGTTATACCCTCTCAAACCGTGCAGGGAAATTTTGCTATTCTTCATCAAGTACTCATTTGAGGTCCTCAGATTCCAGTGATTGACCTAAGTGGGGGTTGAGAATGGTGGTTGGCCTAGTATAGCAGCCTTTTAAGATGAACCTTAAAACCAGTGGCCCCATTTCCCCAGGGGAGGCTTCAGCCGCCTCATTGTCAGCCACTGAGTGAATCTCCTTTGTGCTCACTCACAGTGACAACTGTAACAGGAAGTGGAGTAGGTGGTGGTGGTGACAGAAGGTGAAAAGGGAAGCTATTTAGGCCGATGGTGGCTGCTGCTCAACTGAAATGATTGAATCGAGGCTTGAGACCAACCAAGAGGCTTGTTGATGTAGTGTAAATCCTTCAGTGAAGGTGATACACCGCATGTATGCCTGATTTTAATTCTCTTTTTATGTTTTAGGTGATTTTTTTTTCCTCATCATTAATGTGTAAGCGTATTTTCGTTTCTTTTTTCCACAAAGGAAGCTCAAATCCGCAGTGTAGTTTTATATTTATAACAGCACCTTAAAATCAGTTTTATTACCACAAACGACTCGTTGTAATCAAACAGGGGCTAAGTAATTACATGTAATTACTCTGCTGGGTGAGTCGGCATTGCTCCTTTTCATCATGTATGGTCTGTGTGTATATTTACGTGCCCTGTGAGTGCCACAAGAAATGTGTGTGTGTTTGACAGGAAATGGGAAGCATGCAAATAAACACATGGAAAAGGATAACTTCCTGCTGAATAAGCAATGTTTTTCCCAACGACCTCTGAGCTTCTTTTATTCCCAGCGAAAGTCGTCCTTTGATAAGAGAGGATGGTTTTTAATTGCTCCCAACATGCCTTGCCTTCAGGCAGCTTCAAGCATATATCTGCATGTGTGAATATGCATTTTGAGGCCAGTGAGGTTGTCGCAAGGGCCAACCAACACACATACGTTGTCTCCAGTTGCCAGCATCCATTTCCTGAATGTCTGCACTGCCTTCCCCAAACAATGCTCATATGACCAATGACATGACCTACAATCCTGCACTCAAACTCAGCTGCCTGAGGAATGAATTGAATCTGTACGCACACTTAACTCAGTGGATCTGCATTGCAGACATGATCAGATGCATGTAATGCACTTCCACCCCAAAACTGCTATCATTAAATTGCTCCTGGCCTGGCTTTTGCATCTTTATCCAGCTGCATTCATTTACAGTATAAACTAAGTCTGATGCAAGCAGGCTATAAGGCTCAGCTGACTTGGCCAAGCACACCATCACATTCATACACGCATGCACACAGACACATACGTTAAGTCTTCCTCTGTTGCTGATTTTATGTTGAGTGCTGCAGTTACCCCATACTGAAAGCTTTATGTCAGCACTGACTGAGTGTGAGTGGGTGGTAATATAAATGTCAATAACTCGGCTTTTGCATGTGTGCATACATGTTTGGAGAAAATTGACGTGAGAGTTATGAGCAGTGTGTAAATTTCCATTTGCATATCGATCTCTGTCCCCTGCTGTTTCACTCCGTGCAGCCTCCCTGCCATCTACTCATTTCAGAAATCGAATGAGTCGTCTGCTGCTGAAGTGCGACGTCAGCCTCCAGAGCCGGTAAAAATAGACTCAAAGACAAATCTGTTTAACGCTGCTGTGGTCCCTGACCTTGTGACTGTTTCTAGATGTTCTCACCTTAACAGACTTTCTCCTTAAGGCTCTCCTCTCTATCTAATTTGAGCTCTGTGCCAAAAAAATGACCCAAGGAGTCATTTAGGAGGCAAATCCTGTGTGTTTCATGCTTTTGTGGTTCTGGGTGATGACAGTAATGAGGCTGAATGGTAAAAACACTGCAAATAGAGCATAAAATATTCAGTGTTCTCTCAAACCCTACAGGTGGATGACTGGGCTATTGCAGACAGTTATGACGCAGACCATTTTAGCGAAAAGGCGATGAGAGTTCAGCTGAGGAAAAAAAATTAGCTTTTATCGATAGAACTCTTACGATGTACTGATCAGCCAATCTAAAAGAGGTCTCTAAAGAAGTTTTTCATAAATCCATTAATGTGCTCCACTGGCTTCAAAACAAAATAGGAGTTGCAGAATACAACTGCGGAAGGGGCCCCTCACAGCTGATACACAAAGGCTTTAAACGGGAGTTAAAAAAAAAAGGTGGTGTTTTGTTGTTGGACGTATGTCCTGTGTAGGCTACCAGTCTCGTCTGTTTCCTGTGTGTTAATAGTTTGCCACACGGGCTCTGTCTGAGTTACAACCTCCCAAGGGGGTTGCTGCTAAAACGGCTGGGTTTGGTGGGAAAGTGTGTGTGTCTTTATATGTGTGCGCAGACGTGGTTATCAGCCTACAGTACTGTACTTACTGGTCACAGGGTAGTGCTGCAAAATAATCTCCTCATGAGAGAATTCTTACACTTGGTCTCAACAATCACTCCGCTCATTCACACACATACGTTGACCACCATTGTTTCAGTTTCACCGGTTAGGAAAAGTGAAAGCAGTTTTGCTTCATCGATGAGCCGCCGAAGTTATTTGCAATCAGTGATTTGGATTCGAGAGAGGGAAGAGGAGCAGGAAACATGATAGAGTGCACACCCAAGTTGGCCATCCACAGCTGTGCATCACTTCCTCCTCATGCCTGGGGTGGTCACATGATTTTTTTTTCTTTAGTTAGTGTTTTTAGCAAGAGTGCTAAATGAGCTCTCTATTCATGTACTCCATAGACAGCTGAACAAGACTAGAGACAGAGTTGATAGGAATGACATAGGTGCAAATTTAGATAAAAAGATCCAGTGATGTGCAGAAAGCAGTAATTTCTAGGTGTTCTGTTCATCATTAGTAAATCTGTTGAATAATCCGGCTTGCAGGCTCAGGGGCTTTACAAACAGATTGTGGCTGACTGAGGTCTAAAAGGTCTGCAGAACAAAGAAATTAGTGAGGTTGCCAAGCTACACTGCTTAATCCTAGTTGCCACACAGTCACACAAGTCCTTTTTGTCACACATTTGACATCAGGTGTATTATAGAGTTATATGATGTTTCCAAACTATGAGAGAAGTGGTTCTTGTATGCTGAATGTAAAGAAAGGATAGAAATCATTACTCTAGCTCACGGATTTATGGGATATGCTCTTAAAATGAGTTGTGCAAGCCATTTCTTGATGAATTTGCTCTTGTTAAGTGCATCAGTACTCCCAAATGGTGTGCTGCTGTTACAGAATGACTTCCTGTAAGGCTGCTTCTGGACCATCCACACTTCCTGTTCACTTCCTGCTTTGTGAGCTGCTGTGTTTTCAGTAAAGACTCAGTGCTAAAACAACGAGTGAGGCTGAATGAAAATAGACCTGAAGACAAGCCTTGGGCTTTCTTTCACATACCTTCTAGGAATAAGTCTACTGCTCTGTTGCCTGATCCTGAGTTAAAAAGGAAAATACGCATTATGAGTGTACACATTTACGAAATTTTAAACTTCCCTTTATTGCTCAAAAGCAAAATAAAGTGTAACCAAAATGCTGGAATGTGTCCAGCCCCAGCTCACTTCTACCTCCTATTTGCCCACTCTTGCACACGTTCACAGACATGCACAAACAGATCTGTATTTGAATTCATCCATTTGAATTCAGTAAGGAATGAAAGGCGCTTCAGTCCAGTTCAGCATTTGCATTTATCTTCTTATCAGGCATCATCATATGTCAGCTGGACTTTTAAATAATCATTAATGCTGCTTGGACACAAGGGTGCCCTTTTAGAGCGTGTATGATCACAAAATAAAATAATTTCATTTTGGTAAATGTTTCAGACATTGTGTGGATTGCACATTTTGATACACCATAAACGCAGTTTGTCAGTCTGTGTGTGCTGACATTGTTGTGGTCACTCAGAGATCACTGGGGACTGCGTGTGTGTTTGGAGGGGGAAGGGGGTTAGCAGAAGCCCTTTAAACAGAGCACCTCTTGGGTGAGCGTAGACAGAGGACACAGTGTGAACAAGTCTGATGTCACTGCAGGTCTTTGTGTGCTCTGCTGAGCTTGCTCACACACAGATACACACATATACAGATAAATACACAAAAAGTTAGAGAATTGGATGGTAAATGTGGATGAAGTACAGGCTATACTTTTAGAGAAGAAGGGGGTAAAGAAAGCGGAGAGAGAGGCTTGTAGAACCCATTTCTGATGTCCTCTTTGTTTTAAAAACTCCTCTACGTTTTCTTAAAAGAGCAATGCTTCCTGCAATTCAACATAATAAATACAAAGAAAAATCAAAGAGGAAAAGGGACAGAGGAGGGTGGTGGGCAGAGTGGGGTGGAGTATGAAAAGGAGCAAGTGTCTCGTCTGTTGTCAAAGGGGCTACTGTAGCGTGCAAATATGAGCTGCTAGATAAATGAGCTGCTAGATAAATGTGCAGTCAGTGAGTATCATCAGTGTGTATGTGTGCGTGTGTGTACATCTGGGCATCGTGTGTATGAATAATTTGGACACAGCTGCACGTGTTTGTTATCCTCCTGTGGAGAGAGAGGAAGATATAAAGAGATGGAGGGCCATAGGTGTTGTGTCTAAACTGTAATAAAAACTTTATTTACTTCTCTATTTTAATGTCAACTGTTCTTCATAAACAATATGAAATTATATTCTCTTCTGCTTTTATAATTTGTAAACTGCATAGGAGTGATAGGAGTGTGAAGTTCGAGAATTTTACCTCTTCCTACTCACATGTTTTCTGTAACATAAATTTTAACACAGAGACACTCAGAGCTTTTCTCAGCCTCAGAAATGTTGTACCCTGTCAGCAGGTCAGTATTTCTTTGGAAAAGCTTTATGTTCTTTCCTTTGACTTTATTAAAGTAATTTTTGTCACCATTTCTAAACTGCAGATCTTGTTTTTTTTGGGAAGGATGAGTATATACACAATATGAGCAAACATACCTACTGGAGCTTTTATGACATCCAATTCTAAATCTGTGGGTATTGATATGGAGTTGCCCCCCCCATTGCCGTTATAACAGCTTCCATTCTTCTGGGGAGGCTTTCTGTGTGTCTGTGGGAATTTTTGCCCATTCATCCATCATCCAGAAGAGCATTTGTAAGATCAGGCACTGATGTTGGATGAGAGGGTCTAGCTTGCATTCTCCATTCTAGTTCATCCCAAAGTTGTTGAATGGGGTTGAAGTCAGGGCTCTGTGTGGGTCATTCAAGTTCTTCCACACCAAAGTCATCCAACCGTGCTGTTATGGACCTTGCTTTGTGGACTGGGGCACAGTCATAGGGGAACAGAAAAGGGCTTTCTCTAAAATGTTTCTACAAAGTTGAAAGCATAGAATTGTCCAAAATGTGTTAGTAAGTTGAAACATTAAGATTTCCCAGGTTAACCCCTCAAAAGCAACCCCATAGCATTATCCCTCCTCCACAAAACTTTACAGTTGGCACAATACAATCATACAGGTAACGTTCTCCTGGCATTTACCAAACCCAGACTGTCCACCAGACTGAGAAGCGTGATTCATCGCTCCACAGAACACAGATTCACAGCTCCAGAGTCCAGTGGTGGCATGCTTTACACTACTCCATTTAATGTTTGGCATTGTGATTGATGATGTAAGGCTTCCATGCAACCGCTTGGCCTTTGAAACCCATGTCATGAAGCTCCTGGTATACAGTTTTTGTGTTGATGTTAAGTATTCAGCTCTCAGCATTTGGTGACCCCACTCTGTAACTTTGATCTGTGCCTTTGTGGCTGAGTTGTTGTGGCTCCTAGATGGCGGCGCGGCGATAGCACGCAGCGGCCACTTCAGGAGCCACAAATGGTGCTTATATCCCTATATCCTTGTAATTATACCATTATATCTGTATAATTATCCTTGTCTAGCGCCCAAGTCTCAAGTGCATGGACATCAGAGACAACAGTGTCCATGTTTACAACCGCCAGACCATACTTCAGCTAAGAGACCATGCGGTCGCTTACCTCCACGACGATGTTCTCTCCAAACTTCGTGACCTCGGCCTGCTACGTGGACCAGACCTTCAGTCCTCGGCGTTACCTGACGCCGGTGGCCAGGACAGACGTCATCGCAAGCGGTGCTCGAGGAAGCGAAAGCGCGGAAAGCGGGCGGGTGTCCGTGCTAGGCTAAGATCAAACCCTGCCCGGCCAGCGCTACCCTCCATCATCTTGTCCAACGTCTGCTCACTGGACAATAAGCTGGACTACATCCGACTCCAACGAACTTCACGGCGTGAGTACAGAGACTGCTGTGTCCTTGTTTTCACGGAAACATGGCTCAGCGAGAGCGTTCCGAACGCCGCCATTCAGCTCGCCGGGCTAACTGTGTTTCGCTTG
>VUQH01024268.1:0-10118 GCA_015106775.1 Etroplus canarensis
GTACATACATCTGGAATATTAGCAGACATATGATGGAGCTTGGCAGGTGTTATATACATTCTCATCAACCACTTATATTGAAGTAATTGAAATCTTATGTTTATTGTTTGTTTTTGTGCTTTTAAACAAGCATCCCTCCAATCTGACTCATCAGTATTTTCCTGTATATCCCTTCTCCAGGCATCTAACTTATCTAGTGTTGATTCTGTGCTATGTGCTACTAACATATTGTAGTATTTAGATAGTTGGCCCTTTCCTTCTAAGTTAGCAAGTGTCATTTCCTCTAATTTAGATAAAGATGGTATACACATTATCTGTCAACACTCTCAAAGCAAACATTGCATCTGTTGTACTCTTTCTCAGCATGAAGCCGTTCTGCTGCTCGCTGACTGGAAAGAATGGCTTTCAGAGATCCAGATGATGGTCCTGATTGGGACCAAACTGCAGCAGATGATAGACCAGTATGGACTCCTGTGGCGTACATCGTTTTGACCTCACTGTGATAAGTATTGTATGAGAAAACAACAAAACGTAACCGTAAATGGAATTTTCAATGATAAAATCTGCACATTTCAAACTGCTGTAAAATCTCTAATCTACATCAGAATCTTTATTTCAACTTTTAAGTTTTCAACAAAGAGAGGCATTCAGTAACAGCTGGGTGGGAGCAGAAAAACCCATAAACATAACACACACATCACACCTAGGTTCTACAGCCAGTCAGACACCTGATTCTGCTCAGCGCCTCCTTTAGGCAGAGTATGAGAACAGAAGAGCCGGTCTGACGGGTCAGTAAACAACAGCAGCTTCACAGCTACAGAAACTACAGACCAAACAAACCTTCACATAATGTCCACGAAGATTAGTTTATGTATCTCACTGTATTTTTTTTGTATCTCCTCTTTTGTAACTATTTGTATTTTGACCTCTTTGTAGTTCTTTGTTCTTTTCAACTTTTTTTTTTAACTGAATCTTTGAGTTTCCACCAGTAAGTATAAAGTCACATGCTGCTGTGCCCCCTGAGGCCCCGGGCCTGCCCGTGGTATCCTGTACGCCTGTTTAGGCCTCTGAAAATTGTTCTCTTTGTCAAAGGGCTTTTATACGTACATAACTAATAAAGTGCGTTGTGATTCACGCAGCCTTTCTGGAATTCTTAAGGAGGGAGGAGGCTAGGAAAGAAACCAGCACACACCTCAAATGATCAGAATTAGCAGTGTTTGTTCAGGTTGTCAGGTTCATGGTAAAACCTGCACCAGCAGCAACACTGTTCTCCAACCTGCAGGGAATATGACCTTTAAACATGAAGCATTATTTACTGCTTGTCTCCGTCACTCTTCCAGCTGGTCTCAGACCTGTGTGACAGGTCGACCGTGCGTGACTCTGCTGCCGCACCCGATTCCTCAGGAGGGCGTCACCTGAGGGGGACGAGCACACCTGCCAGTATAAGACCAAAGCTTTACCATCCGCAAACAGCGCGAACACACTGCGAACACAGCAACAGTCATGGCAAACTTACTTGGCAATGCGCTGGGGAACGATGGGATTGCAAAGATTGCAGGACAGAAAGCAGGTGAGTATCACTCAGAGAATATCTCCCAGATATGATCAGGTTTAAATATGCAGCTGGCTGCGCTGCAGCAGCTTCAAACCACAAAATCAATCACCTTTCATCAGTCATTTTTAATTACAAGCCGCCCTCAGTTTGATGTTTTCTTTGTGTTCTATAAAATCTGAATGCGAGCGTCTGAAGGGGCCAAAAAATGCAACAGTTTCTTTTTGTTCCAGAGGCACAAACACTGTTCAGCAGAGATAAATACTCGTATGTGGAGCTGCAGTGATTGATGAAACGACAAAAAATTAATCAGGAGCTAATTTTACGGTGGAACAAAATCAGTCAGCCAATATTATATTAAAGACTGGAAGCTCCAGACATAAAAAGAGGAAGAAATTCCATCTTTGAGTAGGCACGGCTCTGCCGTCAGTGTCTCCACAGCTCAGTGTTTGTGTCCGAATACATCTTCAATTTTATAAAGCTACATCTATCTATCTGTTTTGTAGGGGCATTCAGCCTGGAATAAGTATGTAACTGTACACATGACATTTAAAAGTTTTGACTCCTGCAGCCACAAATGTTTCACCAGTACTGAACCGCTCAGTCTCTTTCATAATAACCTCAGGGCATCATTGGAAGCTACCTGAAGTCTCCGTAAACCCTCTTTTCCAGGTTGCAGAGGAGAATCATCTGTCGCTACAATTATTATCAGACCGTTTAAAGTCAGGAAACTTTAGGTCTTTGTCCTCTTTGGTTCTGCAGATGCAAACATATGATAATGTACCTCCGGCTGCTCGTTTGTATTTTCCCCTAAGGGGTATTAGTTTTACACTATATGCCCTTCCTGACTCAAAACCTCCAGGGTGAGAGGGACTTGTGTCCCCCAACTGGAATCGAACCAGGGACCTTTCGCTGGCGAGGTGAACGTGTGAACCACCACACTACAGGGACACTATCTGACAATAACTGTACGTATACTGGAACTTTAAAAACAGAGCAAAAAGCAGAAACTCAAACAGAGCACCAGGTGTTAATACAGCAATAAATAATGGTAATTATTAAAGCAAATATAACACAAAAAATACACAAAAATGAAGCAGTTCAGAGATAGTTTCTTATTCTGAGCTCACACTCGCCTTCAAAAGGACCCACATGTGGATCCGAGGCTGTGAACTATTTGTAGTTTTTGGAATTCTGGTTGCAGAAAATGAGGCAGACCAGGATTTATGCCTTTAAGTAAAATGCAATTAAGATTTCTAGTCAGGCCTGATTTGCAGAGCTCGTTAAAGTGGGCAGTAATGAGTGTGAATATACAATAATAATACTGCAAACACCTTCTATGTAACTTACTGGCATCCAGCAGGTTACATTGTAATTCAGCTCTGCAGGTCACGTTTCACTGCGTCAGTTGAACAGCGTTTACTGTCGGTTTCTGCTCTGACCGGATTCCTGTCCGTCACCAGGAAACGCGGTCGCAGCTCAGCGAGTGAGAGCAGCTCAGTTTGCAGACTTTAAAAGCAGCCGCGCTGTGACTCTCAGCTGCAGCCCTGCCAAAACCTGAGGCGGCAGAACTGAAGCCCCGCAGTGCCACGCCCATTTTAGTCACAGTTATACCCGCAGGCCTCTTCAGTGAAGGCGCCACACCTCACACATTCAGCCTCCACCCAGTGCAGGTCAGTACGTATTTTTCAGCGTGCACTACATGTTATTGCCAACGTCTGAACAGACTGTAATGCAACTTTAAAAAAAATGGGACCTTCCAACCAAAAAGGTCTGTTACGTGAGTGGTTTACACATTTGCCTTAGAGGCGAAAGGTTCCTGGTTCGATTCCAAGCGGGGACACAAGTCTCTCTCACCATGGAGGGCTGTGTCAAGAAAGGCATCCAGCGTAAAACCTCTGCCAAATTACCAATGTGGATCAATCCGCTGTGGTGACCCCTTAGGGTAAATACAAGATAGCAGCCAAAGGTACTTACTTAAATATTTGTTAGTGATGCTACTCTTTGCTTCTTCTCTATATTTTGGAGGCAAGTATGGGACCTGGCACTTCATGCTATTTATTTTAAAGCTTTACGTATTATTTTTTTTGTGGATTGCATTATTAAGATTCTTAAGTGGGATGACAACTTTTTAACAGATTTTATTTCTGACTAAATGTTCTGGTTCCTGTTCGTTCTGTGATCGTGTGAGTCCACCAGGTGCCGAGGACTTAGATTGCTGTTTGTCTTGCAGGTCAGATTGTGGAGGACACAGTGAATAAAGTCATGTCTGGAAACAAAGCTCAGGGGGCGGGTGAAGAGAAGAAGAAGGAGAAAGGAGGAGGAGGAGGAGGAGGAGGAGGAGGAGGAGGTTTCGATGTGGGAGATGTCCTTTCATTCGCTGGTGGAGACAAAAAGGATAATGAAGGCTTCGATGTGGGAGACGTCCTTTCACTCGCCAGTGGAGGCAAAAAGAATGAGGGTGAAGGAGGAGGTGAGTGAGAAACCTCCTCCAACATGAGTGTCATGTAGTATTATAGCTTCCATTTTGCCACAGTAACATGTAGCTGCAGCGCACAACTGGCTCTCAAAGATCTTTAGTAGAGGTAGATGTGTGGTCACAAGTTTGACAACCAGACGTCTGTGTGTGAATCTCTTTGTTTTTTAATATGCAACAGAGCATCTTAATAAGATTTCAGCTGTGTATAAAATGAGTAAATATTTAATGCAAGCAAAGTTTAAAACTCGTTTAATAAATTTAGAATAAAAACTGAACTTACTTTTTACTAATAAATGTAACTTATTGTGCAGATTGATCATTTAACACTAAACATTTAGGGAAGTTATAAATATGTGGGCTATAAAAACATTCACCACAATCATTTGGAGATAACAAGTCATCCATTCTTAGCAGCTGTGTTTATCTCTGCATCCTAATATGGGCCTTATGAGTCTTCCAACACTACAATATGTAAAAGTACATCATCTGCATATAGTTGCACTTTTCTTCTCATTATGCCTTTTTACCAATTTCTTCCAACTTTGGTCTGTAATGAAAGGTTTTGCTCTTTATAGCAAAACTGTTTTCATACCAGGCTGTAAACATGTTTATTTGTTTCTGTAAAGTTAGACATTTGAACATCACAGTCTGTTGGGACTGACTCATTGCCACCCTGTTGTAACTGTTACTTTTTCTTACTGCTTAGGTTTAAATGGGTTTAATAATAAACTATTTGGTTAGGTTTAGGAAAAGTTCATGGTTTGGGTTAGTGTTGATGCACCTGTCAGTCAAAGAAGCCATGCCCCTAATAATGCAAATGTTAAGTCTTAATATAATTTAAACATGTGATTTATAAAAAATATTCTCCCTCTGTCCAGTCACTATTACCTCCTGATATGAACTTTAGGAGCTACAGATAAACTGCTGAAATCTCCCTCCACTCAAGTATATAAAAGCGTTTAATCTGCATGTAGACACTCTTTTTTGTTCCTTTTTTTCCAGTTCCTCCTAACTTATTTCTGTGACAAAAGGCTAAAACACTTATTATGAAGGGGGGAATTTGCTATAGAGTCCAAAACCAGCTTTTGTAGCAGCCTTTAAACATGTTTAATTCTGCTGTAAAATCGGACATTTTAACATGAGAGTCTATGGGGACTGATTCACTGCTGGAGCGAGCCTCTTGTGGAGATTAGAGGAACTGCAGTTTTTGGTGCTTGAGCTTTTTTCAGACAAGGAGGTTAATACAGGAATGTTGAAAAGAGAGAGAGGGTGTGGGTTTTTGAATCCATCAGAATATGGCACCATGATAAACCTTAGACCATAAAACCACCTTACAAGAAAGATCTCCAGCTGAATGTTTAATTAAATGCATTTTCTAATTTTATTAGAAAACCCTTGCTCCCACTGGAGGGTTGCATCAGGAAGGGCATCTGGTGTAAAATCTGTGCCAAATTACCTTATGGAAATAAAAGGGAGCAGCTTCCTTTCATTTCCTTTATTTCATCATCTTTGTCTCTTTCCTCAGGCCTTGGGAAAACTATCGGGGGACTCTTCGGCTAGAAACCCAGCAGACCGGCTCCTCCTTCGGCTTCAAACCGCCACCTTTAGCCTCCTCAGACGAGCACCTCCAACCAAACTGATGGAAAATTATTGTTCCGTGATTTGTTTTTATTGTTAAAGAGAACAGAATCAGAATCAGAAGCAGAATCTGGTTTAATTGAAATGGGCATAAGGGAGGTTAAATTGAAAGTTGAGGCTTCTGTTAATAATCATGTTAAACTACATGAGATTATTTTATTTTAATATATTCACCTCATACTCAGAATCTCTGATTTGAGACCATAGTTTTTGTGTGTGTGTTTATATTTTGTCTTGAATAAAATAACACATACTATTGAAAACTATTTTGTCTCTTCTTTATTGTATGAACTCTCATTTTTGGGTCAGTAAATTAGATACAACGATGAACTGCAGAGGCAAAAACTATCAAGCAGAATCATTCTGTTCAGTTCCTCTGAGAGCAACTTTGCATGACTCACAGTTTAAAATAATCCTTCGTTATCTGATCCTGGGCCTTGGTGTAGTCCCTTACTTTATCCTGTCTGAAACAGCTATTTTAGCTCCTCCCTCTTTTAGCCAACTTTCTTCTAATTGGTTGCCCCTCCAGGGGAACATCATGAAGCGAGAACCCCAGTGAGCCGGTTAAAATTTGGGCATGAAAAGGTGAATTCAGTTTGTCATTTGCTAAATAGATAACAATAGTTTCTTGAATTTTAAACACGTTTCTGAAAGCTTTCTAAAACATTTGTTTTCTCATTTTCTTGATAGGTGGTCTAATAAATTTGTTGAGCTCTATATATAAAAAATTCATTTAGAGACATTTTTAGCTTACTGTCAGGATTTCTAGCGCAGACAAGGTCATTGGTTTGCTGGGCGTGACTTAGTGATGGGAATTTCAGCACTTTTTAGAGAGCCGACTCCTTCGGCTCCCCATATACCTTTCATAATTCAGTCAAATTTTGTGCTCTTTTGATTTATAATATGTAGGTGTACACATACATCACTTAAATTATTTGATACATCATTTACACTGAAGGATTTAAAAGTAAAAAATACTGTTTCTAATATTAAATATTTTTTATTGCGTTTACCAGCTTAACTACAAAACCAGCCAATTAATTCTTTTATTAATAAAAAGAGCTGACTCCAAACGTTGCAGAGAAAAAGTACTGAAAAGAGAAACATTAAATGCAGGACTCAAGTAAAGGTGCTTTGTTAATAAAACTAAAATGACCTGTTTACAGTAAAAATAACGATAAATAAATAACATAAGAAAGTCATATATTGCAATGTGCAAAACAGCAGCATCCAACACTTTGAGGTGTCTTTGCTCTCTGCCCTGCTTGGGGGTATGATCCTTATCTATCCTCTGATTGGTTTCCCAGCATACGCCTGATATTTACTTGTATTTAACGCTTGTTATATCATTCTGCCTCATATTACTTTCAAAACAACAACTTGGCTCTTTGTATCGGCTTGTTCACGACTGACACGACTGACTATTTTATTTATCCCCTAAAGGGGAAATTACAAAGCACTTTATAGTGAGGCACACACAAACAGAGCTAAAGCATGCAATTGATGAGAGGAGGGTGAGTAGGTGCAGGGTGGCCTGTTGCGGGCACTGGGGGGCACTGTGGGGGTTCAATGCCTTGCTCGGCGGTGCCATAGTGGTGTGCGGGCTCCTCCAATGCGCCTCATGTGTTGGTCCATGGTGGGTCATGAATCGGCTTCCAACCTTCCTCCTCAGCAGGCTTCTGGTTCCCAACCGGTCACCAACAGACAGCCCGTAGTTGTGTTTGGTAACCCCCCCTGGGGGTTAATCTTTTATATACAGTCTGATGTGTATGACGTGTACCTTCACCTCAGCTTGAGGTACATTTATCACACTGTGGTCTAACTCTGCAGCAGATTTAAAGGCCGGTCAAACACTGAAAAACAGACGTTTCATTCACCTTCAGTCAGACCCATCAGACCTTCGCAGCTTACTGTGCAGCAGGTTTTTAAGGTGGTTCCTCCCTCTGCTGGAGGGTCCTGTAACTGCAGCTCCTTGTACCTCCTTGCTGAGACACATCATGTAAAACGTTTTAAAACATCGTGGATTCAACAGTTGGCCCTCTTATGTTCAGTTCCACAAAAACACGCTTTATTTTACTCTGGTTCCGATATTTTGAGTGCATTTAAGATATTTTCTAATCTCAGAGGTGGTATATTTTTGCAGGTTTTTTCCAGCTGTTCTCTGCGCTGATGTTCCTCCCTGTGACGCTTACAGATGAGTTTTCTGGGAACCCATCTTTAGTCTTTCAGCGATTCATGAACCTAAATGGCGGCTGGGTGTCCTCGTGAGGTGAAGAAACTCCTGATGATGATAATGAAGTGAAATGTTGCTGAACTTCATCTGTGATGACGAGCAGCTTCTCAGAAAATCTGGCACAGATGTCACACGTGAGTCACAGGGTCTGCATTAAAACAAAGGGAATGAGGAGAGTCACAGGGCTGCAGCTCATGGTGCTCATTATCAGGGAATCCATGCAACTTGATTCATGTGTTAAACACAGTTTGACTGATTGAACCCCTGTGGTGGTGTACAACAGCAACATTACAAAACAAAGTGACACTGTCCCAAAACTTATGGACCTGCCTGTATGTTGCTTGAAAAGCATTACAGTGGGGCAAGAAGTGCACCTTTAATTCAACAGTTTTTTTTTTTTTTGCTCTCTTTTCTCAGTTCTCTCTCTCCTCTCTCTCCTCTCTCCTGTTAAAAGGGAGTTCTTCTTTCCCACAGTTGCCAAGTGCTGCTCATAGGGGATCATCTGATTGCTGGGGGTTTCTCTCTAATACTGTAGGGTCTTTACCTTACAGTGTGAAGCACCTTGAGGAGACTTTTGTTGTGATTTGGTGCTATATAAATAAAAGTGAATTAATTGAAATGGAATTGAACTTCAAAATCCAGCCGGTTTGGAGCACCTGCAACCTAAGCCTAGAGAATGAAGCTGCCTATGAGGCAGGCAACAAAAAAAAATCACGCATGGATTTTTGCATTTGAAACTTTAAGGCTAATAAACGTGTTTTTTTCCCCCATTTTTGTTTTTCCTTCACCGCAAAACAGTTTTCACCAACTAGACCTGCAATTTCTGGAGAAATTGGGGTGGGATTGTTGCTACTGCCGAACTCTGTCTGTGGCTTGCTGCTGCTTCAGCAAGTCGTCTTGACCTTGTCTACATGCCTAAATGCATAGAGTTGCTGCCATGTGGTTGGCTGATTAGATATTTGTAACAAGCAACTGAAGTGTATCTAATAAAGTAGCTGGTGAGTGTACAGGTAATAACTCTGAGGCTTTCCTGACAAATTTTAGAAGCTGTGATATGTCTGCTTCGATTGGTCAACAGAATTGTAAAACATGATATTTTCTGCTGACACGGCACTCTGGACTATTGGCATGTAGATGTCTTTGGGCTAGGAATCTGATCAAACATGAAGTTTGAATCAGATTAGACAAGGTACATTTGAGATAGAGATAGATAGATTTGTAACAAATTAAAAACAAACCCAATTCCAAAAATATTGGGATGCTGCATAAAATCTAAATAAAACAAAATAAAACATAAAACAATGATGTTTCAAATCTCATAAACCAATATTTCATTCACAAAAGAACACAGAAAACATCAAATGTTGAAAGTGAGTCATTTTACTGTTTGATGAAAAATACTATCTCATCTTGAATTTGATGGCAGCAACAGGTCTCCAAAAGGTTGGACGGTCCATTTTTCCTCTCTTCTTCAACTGTCCATAAACATCTGGGAACTGAGGAGAGCAGCTGCTGGACCTTTGGGAGAGGAATGTTGTCCCATTCTTGTCTGATATAGGATTCCAGTTGCTCAGCAGTCCTGGGTCGTCTTTGTGGTATTTTGTGTTTCAGTTGGTGAGAGGTCTGGACTGCAGGCAGGCCAGTCCAGCACCCGGACTCTTCTACTATGAAGCCATGCCGTTGGAATAGCTGCAGTATGTGGTTCAGCATCATCTTGCTGAAATATGCAAGACGTGGTCTGGAGGGGAGCAGATGTTGCTGTAAAACCTGTATATACCTTTCAGCATTGATGGTGCCCTTCCAGATGTGCAGGTTGCCAGAACCATAGGCACTAATGCACCCCCATACCATCAGAGATACTTCTGAGTGCTGATAACAAGCTGGATGGTCCCGCTCCCCTTTAGTCCAGAGGACACAGCATCCATGATGTCCAAAAAGAATTTCAAATGTCCATTGGTCTGTCCACTTTGTCTCAGTCCATTTAAAATGAGCTCTGGCACAGAGAAGACAGCAGTGTTTCTGGATCATGTTCACATGTCTTCTTCTTTGCATGATGGAGCTTTAACCTGCATGTGTGGACGGCACAGCCAACTGTGTTCACAGACGATGATTTGTGGAAGTGTTCCTGAGCCCATGCAGTGATTTCCATGACAGACTCATGTCTGTTTGTAATGCAGTGCTGCCTGAGGGCCTGAGCATCACCAGCATCCAATACT
>VUQH01024271.1:9787-32010 GCA_015106775.1 Etroplus canarensis
TTCCTCTTACAGGAGCACTATTAACCCTGACACACAAGGACGTGAGCCTGTGTGTGTGTGTGTGTGAGAATGACAGAGGGTGTGTGTGTGTGTGTGTGTGTGTGTGTGTGTGTGTGTGTGTGTGTGTGTGTGTTATTTATTTGTGTTGTGCATTTGTGTCTCTGTCACTCAAGTCTTTTTGCAAATATATGTGCACACACAAATGTGTTTGATTGTAGACTACAGTGAGATCCAAAAAGAAAATCTAGGTACTGTCTGTTTGGCATCAATGAATGAAGGAAATATCAGATAATCATAGTAATAGTCATCAATCACGTTCAATTCTGCATGAAATATAAGTGGGAGGAGTTGCTGCTCAAATGAAACTAAAATGAGTAATTTTATGTACTTGCCTCTCTGTCTTGGTTTAACTTAAGCCTATTTCTGAACAAGAAGACTCACTATCCTCCACCTCCATAAAAGATTAATAAAAAGGGAAATTTAAAAAAACCTCAGCCATGATGCTATGGAGACACTGAGTGTGAAACTCTGGACCAATACCAATAAAATAAACAGTAACAGTGCCTGATGCCTACTTCAATTTTTTTTTTTTTTGTTTATTCTTATTTTTTCACTTTTCATTTTTCTTTTTCAGCAGGTTAACTCTATCACCCCACAGCAAGAAGGTCCTGGGTTCAAATCAGCTGGGGCATTCTGTGTGGAGTTTGCTTGCTGGGCCTGTATGCATTCTCTCCAGCCACCACCCTGAATTGGATAAATGGAAGAAAATGGATGGAAGGATTTCTTTTCCTCTTTGTCCCACTCAAAACAAAGGCATCTTTTCTTGTGAAAAATAGCTGAACTGCTTAAATGCGGTGGAGCTCTGCATCACACCACCTTTGAACATTTAGTTGGTTCAAAATTCATGTGACACAATGAATAAACATCCATCTGAAATATCAGTAAATGTCATCTCATTTGCTGGAAGAAAGATATCATTCAAAGAGGCTGATAACAGCTGTTGTGTAGATACAGTAATGTGAAAAACTAAAAACACTCCATGTTTCAATAGAATGTAGAACCACCTTTAGCAGCAATAACTTGAAGTAATCATTTTCTGCATGACCTTATAAGTCTTTTCCATTGTTGTAGAGGAATTTTTGCCCACTCTTCACAATGTCATTTTAGTTCATTTGCGGGCATTCATTTATGCACAGCTCTCATTTCAATGAGTTTGAGGTCAGGACTTTGACTAGGACATTGAAACACTTCTTTTTGAGCCATTCCTCTGGAGATTTGCTGGTGCTTCTGGGATTGTTGTCATGTTGAATGACACAATTAAACCAAGCTTTAGCTATCAGACAGATGGCCTCACATTTGACTCTAGAATGCTTTGGCATACAGAGGCGTTCACAGTCAACTAAATGACTGCAAGATACCTATGATTAGTGGATGCAAAACAAAATGCCTGGAACTGGCATGCCTTCGCTTGCCTTCGCAAAGAGGATAATTCTTGAAATACCTTTAAATACCTTTTTTTGACCTTTTGTAACCTTAACCTTTGACCCCACAATCGTGCAAACATTATCACATAGAATTTGTAAAAGATACACCAAACAAGTCAGTCATGTAGTGGTAAAGTTTGTAATGAACAGCTGAATGGATGCATGGACCTCAGAAACATTGTCAATTCTTCTACCCATCATGGCGATTAACCATAAAAGCATTGGTAAGGATCCAGGAGCCCAATTAGCTGCTATGGTGGTAATGAAATTATCATTGACTACCCTCTGTGACCTTGACCTTTGACGTCAAGGCCTCTAAAATGTTTTTAATTCTTCTATCCATCCTAGTGATTAATCACACAAATATTTGCAATGATCCAGCCCCAGCCCCCCAGTCAGTTCCTATGGCGGCAGTGGTATTTTCATTGATGATGCTATGTGACCTTGACCTTTTACCCCAAAATTTAAAATAGTTTTAGATCTGGGTGGGTATTATCCACACAAAGTTTGGTAAATATCCAGCAAACGAGACAGCTCCTGTAACAAGATGGTGACAAGACGGACAGACAGACAACCTGAAAACATAATGCCTCTGCAGCAGAGGCACAACAAGCCCAAATCATCACCCCTATACCACTGTGTTTGACAGCTGGTATGGGGTGTTTGTGCTGATATGATCTGGTTTTCACCAAATGTGGCACGATGCATTATGACCAAATATCTCCATTTTGGTCTCATATTTCCAAAAGGACATTTTTCTAGAAGTCTGGAGCTTTGTTTAAATACCATTTTGCATGTTCTTTTGAGAGAGAAGAGGCTTTCTCCTGGTAACCCTTTCAAAGCCATACTTTATCAATCCTTTTGTACTTTCACAAACTTTAATATTTAACATGCTAATTTAGGCCTGTAGAGTCTGAGATGTAGCTCTTGGGTTTTTTGCAATACAATTGTGACACCTGGCTGGTAATTATTGTCTTAATTCCTATGGAAGGGATGGTGTACACATAATTTTTACAGGATCCTATGCAGTCCTGTGAAAACACTCTTTTTCACACAACTGTATATTGGCCTATCCATTCTTAACTTTCCAAACACAAGTCACTGCTCTAACAAAGCAATGCTTGGTCAATAAATATCAAAAATAGCAATTCAATTTTAACAGCAGTATTACAAAAGCACGACAGCTATATGTAGAGGAGATCAATCCTTCTCAGTGAGTCATTCTCATGCTGTCCACCTCTCTAGGAGTCATAAAGAAAGAGGAAGAAAGAGCTCTCACAGCACAGGCAAACCTTTGCTGACTCTTCCCGCTTCTAGTTTTAAGAAACTCAAACACACACACACACAAACAAGTGGAAGGCAATGCTAACCAGCCCTGTGCATCAGAACAGCACTTCTCTGCAAGACGTCATAAGATTACAAAGCAGTCTGTTAGCCAGTCTTCTCACCGATCATACTGCTTGCCATGCCAGAAGATGTTGAAGAAACTAAGTTCCGCAAAGAAAAAAAAGAGATCAGCAGGGTGACGAAAGGGAGATAAAACAAAGGAACAACAGTAGACTGATCATGGTACTGTGTGTGTATAGAGGAGTAGAAGAGGGAAAACAAAAGAGCTAGGAGGAAAAAGCGAGAGCTCTTTGGCTGGCACTTCACTGAAGTGTGCACTGTTCTTTGCATGGAAGTGATCCGATGATGACTACAGTTACCCACAGTTAAAGAGGGGATGAGCGAGAGTGAGTTATAAGAGGGGGAGCGCTTAATATTCCACACACACAGTCGCTCCACTATAGCAGGAGTTTAAAAATAGACAGCAGCAGACTTGTGGACTGAGGAGCTGAGCTAAAAAGAGAAGCGCTGTGGCATTTGAAGAGGGGATTCAGACTGGTCTGGATGATGTGAAGGGGAGGGAAATGGGTTTCTTTGCCCTTCGTAATGATAATTCTTGAATTGTAGACCTCTGAATTAACACAGAGCATTGCTAGAAACAGCAGTGCCTGATCTGCTCACATTTACAGTTATTAGCATCAGGGTATGTGGTATCTGAATGGTTTTTTTCTTTGAAAATGTGTATCTCAATCTGTTAATTTACTATTTTGCAATACATTTAAGCTATTTTAGCATTTTACTCTGAGCTAAGATTAAACAAACCTGTTGCAAACAAACTATAATAGTAGCCACCTTCACATCGCTGCAACTAAGACGACTTGGTCCAAATAATGGTCTAGCATGTGGTAAGTTAACTTACCTTAAAGAGGAAAAAGTACCCTATTTGCCTCAGGGTAACAAAATTGAGAACCACAATCAATCTAGCTGTTTAACCCTGTCTCTGGTCCTTATCCTGAACTAAACTAAGCTGTCTTGTGGCTGTATCTTTACACAGTACTTACCAAACGAGATTCATATCAATCATTTATTTTAATTTTGAGAAAAATGACAATTGGCTGTATTTTTTGGGCTGAATTATTACTTTAGCAGTATACTTTAGAGCAGCACACTTACAGTCAAGTGAAAATGAAAGCTTTCATAGGACTCTATGCAATCATGTGAAAAATTACGTATTCTCCATGATTCAATTGCTTATAAAACCAACTTCATCAGCAGTAATCTGCAGTAGTAGTTTCTGTATTGTTTTCATCAGTGTCGCTTGTGAAGGAACTTTGACACACTCTTCTTTACAACATTGCTTCAGTTCATTGAGGTATGTGATCATTTGTTAATGCACAGCTCTTTAAAGATCCCAACACAACATTTCAGTTGGGTTGATGTCTGGACTTTGACTGGGCCACCGTAACACTTTGATTATTTTCTTTTTCAGCCATTCAATTGGAGATTTGTTGGTATGCTTGGGATCATTGTAATGTTGCATGACCCATTTTGACCAAGTTTTAGCTATCAAACAGATGGCCTCGCATTTGACTCCAAAATAATGTGGTACACAAAGGAGTTCATGGTTGACTCAAAGATTGCAGGATGCCCAGGTCATGAGCTGCAAAACAAGCCCAAATCATCATCCATCCAGCACCGTAATTGACAACTGGTATGTGTATGTGTGGTGTTTGTGCTGATACAGGGTGGCCGTGGCTCAGGAGGTAGAGCAGGCCGTTTTCCAAAAGGAAGGCTGGCGGTTTAATCCCTGGCTTCACCAGTCTACATGCCAAAGTGTCCTTGGACAAGACACTGAACCCCAAATTGCTCCTGATGCATTCACGAGAGTGTGAATGTGTGCATGATAGTTAAATGGCCTTAAAGGCATAGAAATAAAGCGCTGTGTGAATGTGTGGGGGAATGGGTGAAGGTGGCTTTTAGAAAAAAGCGCTTTGAGTGCTCAGTTAGAGTAGAAAAGCACAATACAAGTACCAGTCCATTTACCATTTACCATATGCTTGTATTTGATTTTTGCGAAATGTGGTGCTGTGCATTATGACCGACTGTTTCCACTTTGGTGCCATCTGTCCAAAGGACATTGTGTCAGATACCTGTGCATGTGGAGAGTGTGGACCCAAATGGAGCACTCCAGGAGGTAAGACGAGAATAACTTAAAGAGGGCTTTATCAAGCCTAAAGATCCCAAGATTAACAAAGTGCATAAATTTAAACTCCATGCATGAAACACACAGAGAGCAAGAGCACGCACGCACACAAAAAAGCAGGGAACTAACATTGACAATGCAACATAGAGCAAAAGGAGGCAGGGGTATAAATACATAGAGACAAATGAGCAAGCAAGAAACAGGAGGGAGAGGAGCACAGGTGGCAACAATCAAGGTCAGGAAGTAAAGCATAACAAAACACATGAGCCATGACTGGTTACAAAATAAAACAGGAAACAGAAACCATCACTGGGAACATGACACAGTACAGAGCTTGACAAAAGACAGGAACACAGCAGGGGACATCTAAGGAACTAAATAACACAGACAAGAGATACTGAAGTATAAACATAAACAAGGACACAATATTATAAATAAACATGGCAAGCCTCAACCAGAGAATAAACATAAACCAGTGTTGCACTGGCAGAATGTAAAAACCAAGAATTTCAAAACCCTGAAAGAACTCAGAAACTCAAAAGCGTAAAAGAACTCAAAAACATACAAAACCAAACTACAAAAAACCCAAGATCGTGACACACTGTTTTAAAAGTCTTGGGTTTTGTTCAGATAGAACTTGCTGGGGGGGTTCATTCATCACAATTTTAAAGATTTATCATTACAATATTAAAGATTCACAGAAGTATAACAAAAAGGCGTAATAGAGTTTTAGTTAGTGTAGCAGCATCTTGGAGTTACTGAGATCATCATGTTACAAGAACATGATCTAATCAGAGTGCTAAATTTATTAATAAGCAAAAAAAAAAATGTAACTCTCTACAGACAAAAATGGAATTGAAAAGAATAAAAGTTTTTTATATGACAGAAATACCTAAATATCGACATTCATAGTTGTTCCTTGATTAATGTCATGGGACCAACCAGGGATCAGCAGCATTTCTCTTCCAAAGCCCTGTAAAAGATTCATGAGTTCAGATACAATTTATATCAGTGCAAACTGGAAGGAGTTTTAATCTTTTCCCAGCTCAGCTCTTGAATGAAAATCTCAATCCAGTTATCTGAAGGGCTGAAGTGGTTTGTGTCACTCCTGATTTTTCTGGAGTGACACAAACTCCTTAAGACTAGACCAATTGGTACTGGGACTAAAAGCAAATATCTGTCTCACATGACTTGACTTTCAGATTCTGAAAAACAGAACGTCAAATTTTCTTTTCGGGGCAATGAAAAAGACTAAATTACCCCATATGTTTTTCCCTACCAGTGGAGAAAGCGTTCTTTTAGCAATGTCTGTCTGTCCAGGAATGCAACAAGGTGGTTCACAGCATGACACTGGTTTTGTTCAACATCTGGCCGAATTAAAAATCACCTCAAAAGTTGTACTTGCTTTAGCTGCTTCACAATAATTATCTTTAAGTGCTGTGTTAACAAAAGATGCAGAGACAGTATAGGCAAAATACAGGAAACAATTATATCAGGGTACATCTCTTGCATGAAGGTTTAAGAAAGGGGGAAGAGGGGAAGAGGTAGCCTTACCCAATCCTTGATGGGGAAAAAGAAAGCAGCCGTAGTACTATCTCCAGCTCTCATTATCGTTAAGTCTTTCAAAATTAACTGATGGAGATAATGAACTGAAATCACATAGAGTAAAAATATGCATCAATATTTCAGCTTAAATAAAATCATAAAAACAGTCCCTGAGGAATATGAGTTTGAAAGTGTGTGTGTGTGTGTGTGTGTGTGTGTGTGTGTGTGTGTGTGTGTGTGTGGTTGTATTGTTTATGTTGGTGGAATAAATCTGTTAATACTATTACAGTATGGCAACTCATCTTCCTTTTGGAGATAAAAAGTTGGTCTGCATAATGTAAATCATAAAAATTTGGTTGAGGACTTGGGTTGGGGTTAGATAGGCAGTTGTAGATGGGGTATGCTGATATAATTAAATCTAACATCCTCTGAAGTTCTGGAAAAACTCTGCTTGTAAGAGTGCTTTCTCTCTTACACACACACAAATTTTCTGACTTTCACACACCACAGTATTGAGAGGAGGGGAATATCCTTAATGTTTTGCTTATAGTAACCATTGTGGTTTGTTTTGTGTGTTAGTGTTTTTCTTTGACTGCAATATAATACCAAAGCAGTAGCATTTCTGGCATATGAAAAGGTATTACAATAATAATAACTGTAAAGAGTCTTTTTAACTCAAAATCATTTCAGTGATAACTCCTACAGGAAACTGAGGCAACATCTTTGTGCAGTTTATAAAGTTCACTGGACAAGTGTCTTAATCTGATGATTTATAGTCATTGTTCTTACCTGGAAGCTCTCAAGCTTTAATTGCACTGTCAAGGGGTCTCTCAGGACAAAGAACTCTGAACAATAAAAGTACTCTAACAATGTAATCTTTCACTGCTGTGTGATAGAAAATGATGACACTAATAAAATAATGTCCATGCCTTGGCAGGTCAGAGTTGTTTTTGGAGCTGGCCATCATATTTCAGATCATATGTACATACTTTAATAAAGTATAAGGAACATACAGTCACATAAAAAGCAAGGTTTTCACGGGACTCTATCCAGTCCTGTAAAAACTAAGCGTACCCTGGCTGCTTCCAAAGGAGTAAAGAGGGTAAGCAGCAGCCAGGTGCTGCTAATCAAATGATCTTGATTACTTGATCATCAGCCAGTATGACCAACTCTAGAAAAGCAGACGTTTTGGCAGTTTGCTAGTCTGGTGCATATAGGTGTGTTTTAAAGCAATGCCACAATCTTCCCAGGAATGGAAATCCAAGCAAATTCACCCCAATGTCAAACAGTGCAATGCTCTGAAAAACTGCAAAAAGATCCAAGGAGCTACATCTCAGACTCTATGGGCTTCAGCTGGCATGTTAAAGTTTATGGCAGTATAATTAGAAAAGGATTGAACAAGTATAGCATACTTGCCAGGAAAAAGGCTCTTTTCTCTCAAGAGAACATGGCAGCATAGCTTAGGTTTGCAAAGTTGCATCTGAACAAACCAGTTCTAAAACAATGTCCTTTGGACAGATTTCATCAAAGTGGAAATGTTTGGCTGTAATGCACAGCACCACATTTGATGGAAACCAAACACAGCATATGAGCACAAACACCTCATGCCAACTGTCAAACATGGTGGTGGAAAGGTAATGATTTGGGTTGGTTTTGCAGCCACAGGACCTGGGCACCTTGCAATCATTGAGTTGACCACGAAATCCTCTGTTTACAAAAGTATTCTAGAGTCAAATGTGAGGCTAAAGCTCTGTCTGAGCTCAAACTTGGTTGAAAATAGGTTATCCAACAGGACAATGATGCCAAGCATGGCAGCAAATCTCCAACAAAATGGCTGAAAAAGAAAGGAGCCAAGGTGTTGCAATGTCCCAGTCAAAGTCCAGAAAAGCAGTGGTGGGACCTTAAGAAAGGTGTGCATAATCAACTGCTCACAAATCTAAATTAACTGAAGCAACACTGTAAGGAAAAGTGGGTCAAAATTCCTTCAAAGCAATGTGAGCGACTGATAGTCATACAGAAAACCATTACTTCATGTTATTTCTGCTATAGTTGGTTTTACAAATTATTGAATCATGGGATGTACTTAGCTTTTTACATGACTCTATACCAGTGGTAATAGCAATGCAGTCTTATATAACCCTGTGTCCAAAAAAAGTTTAAAGTTTTTACTTTTGTTGGACACAGATATTTTGGAAAAATGTAAATAAAAAAGAGAATGCTATGATGAGAAAAATCATTTTAACTTGTTGGTATGTTTTCTTTCCACTATTTTCGAGAAACTGCTAATCACTGCACTTATGTTTTATTCACATTTTACACATCATCCTAACTTCTTTAGAAACTGGGTTGTACCACTGTCTTGCAATCCTATATAAAGCAATATATATATATAGCGATTTTCCCCCTGGGATTAAACAATTTCCTGCCTGGGATTAATAAAGTGTTCTGATTCTGATTCATTCATAAAGGTTATTTTATAGAAAAGCTATGGTTATGATAGATAGATAGATAGATCTATAGATAGATAGATAGATAGATAGATCGATCGATAGATTTTATTAATCCCAAGCTGGGAAATTACAGTGTAGCAGCAGCATTTAACACAAGGCAATAACAATGCTATGAAAAAATTAACTAGATATGTTCATTAATAACATGTATTTTATCTTTTCACATCATTATGAGCATGTAGACTCAGCATTATTCTGATATTAAATAAAAACACATGCTTGAGATATTTTTTGATACATGAAATGGCTGCACTGATGAATGTGACTTCCACCTCTAAGCTTAGGCTGGTTTTGTGAATCGATGAGGAGGAGCACACCATCATCCCACATTACAGCGCAGACAGGCGCATGTTCCCAAGAGACGACAAACAAAACAACTACAAAACAAACATATACACCACAAACCACAGCACCTAGCCCCTAATAACCTCACAGGCCATGCACTCTTAGTCTTTAGTAAGCCAACTTGCACGGACATATACAGTCTATTAGAGTCTATAACACTCATTGGTGTGGCTAATAAGACATCTCTGCCCAGGCATGTGGCTCTGATTTTATACAGCTTACATCACCAACAGAGATGCAAAACTGCAACATATAGATAACAATCACTTAAAAGAAAAGTTCAGCTCACAGACCTAAAGCCAGTCTTTTGCCACTTTGAGCAATCTCTGTTGATTCTTACAGTACCTCTAAACATTTTGAAATTTTCATTTTGTCTCTGCCACAAAGTAATTAGCAGACAGAGTGTGTTACCCATGTGAGAGCCCCAGAGTCATTATAGTGATTCTTATGGAGCAATGTCTCCATTTCCCTTTGTCCAGTGTAAATCCTCCATCCTGAAGCACTTGGATCCACTCACAAGCAAAGACACACAAACAGAGGATATTGTTGTCTGTAATGTGCAGAGCCAGCAGGCACCCAACAGGATGTCAGCATCCACGTGTAATTAAAGCTCTATGCCTTTTGTTTATAAAGCACCAAACACCAGCGGACACCAGCAAGGTTTTTCGTGACATCTCTCATTAATGCAGAAATTCACACAAACATTATAAAGAAAATCAAATATGCAAATAAAAGCTTTAGCACTGACTCACACACACCACTACACAGTAGACACACAGGTGCACATACACAGTAAGAGCACCCCGATGAGAACATCATCAGTATGATGATTAAATAGTGAACTAAGGCATGAATAAAACATGTGACCCACGTCTGAGCAAAAATCACTACAGAACGCTTCCCGACATCAGTGAGACCAACATCAGCTTGCACAGAATTGCCAATGTGTCTCAACTCGCCTCTTTCAAGCGGCATTCTCAACTCCACAGCAAGCCCCTGCATTTCCAAAACAAGCTTTGCCTTCCCTTTCAAGTTTCACATAAAAGAAAAGACAAAAGGAGGAGAGGAGCACCAGAAAAGATGCCAGTGAGAACAAGAGATTGCTCTCTCATTTCTGTAAAGTCCTAAAGATTTCCCTGCTGTAAAGGCTGTGCCAGGGTGAGAAGCTTTCTCTGCGGTTCTGATATCAACCAGTGTTGAAAAGCTGATACCCATCCATTCTACTATTCTTCAGAGCTCCTCTTCTTTGTGAAGATATAGCATACAGTACCACAAACACCTAATTACAACTGCGGCCATATGCTGCAGATAGAGAATGTACTAACTGAGTAATGTGCAAAACAATGTTACAAAGGAACATAGACAGAGCAAATTTCAAAAGTAAGAAACATCCATTTCCAGACCTTCCCCTTCAGGGTGTTTGCAGTCTCATGGGAATCATACGACATAATCCCTGAGCCAAAACTGCTGTCATACATGCAGTGGGTGATTTAGTTTGGGCGGTTACAGTCTGTCTGTTGCTCAGTTCCCCACATTATAGCATAATCTTCTTGATGCCAAATATGACAGAAAAATTACTTAATTATGTTCTAGCTGCAAAATTAAAAGGAGCAACATGGGCGACCTCTACTATGCAGAAAATCTCTAACACTAATTGTAACTATTTTAATTAAACTGATGAAGCTCAGCTTGAGTCAGTGTAGTCTTGGCCTGCACTTTTGTAGTTACATCTGCATTTCCTTATGTTTTATTGCGTATTAAGCACCCTGGTGGATGTGTCAGCAGCCTTCACAAAGACTCGTATTTACTGCCTCCCGACATTGAACAGCTTTCTACACCTTTCTCATATTTTCATTCCTGCAAACTTCAAAGGCATTAGCAAAAGACACACCAACTCCCCATGAGACGTAAATTATTACCATGAAAAAGAAGCAAAGAATAGAGTGTACATTTTTGACTTCCTGGCAACATAGACTGTAATATGCATGTGGTTGAAAAACAAACGGTTGTCTATTACGTACAAATACTAGGCATTAAAATTAGACTGTCATGTCATGCCATAGCTCTATGAGCTTGTACTTAGGCTTGAGCATATTAGCCTGAACGACAATGCTACCATGCTTCAGTTTAGCTTCCCATCTTAGTTTAGCATGCACTGGCTGAAACAGGATTTTCTTTTTTATTTATTTGAAAATGTTTGTTAAAATTTTCAAACTGGCTCCCATCAATCCAACAACTAGTGCCAATATATTTTCTGATATGTGTAGCACAAAATAAGAGATAAGATAAGATAAAACTTTATTGATCTCACAATTGAGAAATTCACTAGTTACAACCGCCCAAAAGTAACACACAGTGAGGTGCAGAGAGTTGAAAATGTGCAAGATGTGATAAATAGTCAATAATAAAGGTAAAATATAAGCATCTTATATACAGGGAATAAGTTATAAGTTATGTAGATATGTAATAGACAACAGATGTGTAATAGACAACAGATGTGTAATACTACTGTTACAGAGCAGAGTTAAACAGTCTGACAGCAGTGGGGATGAAGGACCTGCGGTAGCGCTCCTTTTTGCACTGGGGGAGCCTCAGTCGGCCGCTGATGGAGCTTCTCAGCCCCTCTACAGTCTGGTGCAGTGGGTGAGAGCTGTTGTCCATGATGGATGTGAGTTTGGATAAGATCCTCCTCTCACCCACCTCCTCCACAGAGTCCAATGGGCAGCCCAGGACAGAGCTGGCCCTCCTGACCAGCTTGTTCAGTCTATTCCTGTCCCGCTTTGTGCTGCCCAGGGCCCAGCAGACTACCGAATACTGAATGGCAGAAGCTACCACAGAGTCATAAAAAGTCCTGAGCAGAGGCCTGCACACACCGAAAGACCTCAGTCTCCTCAGAAGGTGGAGGCGACTCTACCAAATTACCAAATCCTCTGTAGCGACCCCTTTGGTCGCAGCTGAAGGTGCACTCACCTTTGTCTAAGTTTTGTGGTCATTTTGCCTGCAGTCCCTCTCTGCAGACATTTTTGCGCTCTTTGTGGTCATTTATTATCTCTTAAACACTGTTTTGTGTCTTTGTGGTGGTTTGCACTTGTCTGTAGTTATCTTTACTTATTTTTTGATCATTTTTAATAATTTTGTATCATTTTACAGACATTTTTGGGCTTTCTGGTCATGTTATCATCGTTTTGTGTCATTTATAGTCGTTTTGTGTTGCCTTATATTATTTTGCTGTGTTGTATTTCTAAAAAATGTGTTCTTAGTTACTTTTTTGACTGCGTGTTTGTTTTGTGTCAGTTTTTCATGGTTATTTTATGTTTTTTGCTGTCAAGTGTCTGTGGTTAGTTTGCTTTTGTCTGTGGTCTCTGTTTAGTTACTTTGTGATCATCTAACACAGTAGTATTTATATAGTTATTTATTTCTTTTCTGTGGTGCTTTTTAATCATTTTCATTCTGTCAGTTCATGCAATTGTTTGTAGTCCTTTTTCATGCAAAATGGCGACCAAAAGTTTGGGCGCCATTTTGCACCTATTTGTACTCTTTCTGGCATTTTTGCTCAACGTTGCAGCCATTTTGTGTTACTTTGTGGTTTGGGGTTTTCTTTGTGGCATCTTTTGTTTGCATTTGATCATTTCTGGGATTTTGTTTCCTTAATGACCTTTTTTGTAACTTTTTTGTCTTTGTAAGATTCACCTGAAGCAGACCCCTGGCCTCTGGTGCTGCGCCTTATAGGTTTCACTTTTTCATGATCTAAATGCATAAAGGTTGTGATGAGAGTTTAACTGATCTCTGGTCAGTCTGTGCGTTCACATAATTGAAGCTTTGATGGTTTCTCGCTCTCTTCTTCTCCTTCCTCGTTCACTACTGAGGTTATTAATACACACTTCGACCCACATTCCCTGGCGGTGTAATTATTGTGTCATTCACAGCGTCTGGATGCGCTCTGATGACTCCTCCCTGATTAATGAGTGTCATTGTCTCGGGTGGCCACAGCTTAATTAGGATTAATTGGCTTTCACATCCAAAGTCACCTGTAGGGCGCAGCAGGTGGAGCAGGCCTGCGACGAGTTTCCTCCTGCGGCTGCTTTGTTGTGTCGGCCGTCGCAAACATACGACAGTCCTGCTTAAAAAGTTCAGGTTTGGCATAAATTTTTAAGAAGCAAGAGGAGAAAATGGAGCAAAATGAAAAAAAAAGAAAACGCCTGTAGGCTGTATTTAATGAGGCCACGAGGGTAGGTTTCCATCAAGCTTTGGGGGTCAGGAAATTCTGAATATCAGACATTTAATTTTCTGTATTCTGGTGAATTTTATGCACTACTTTATACTTTTTCATCAAAATTCAATATATACTGTGACATACATCCATTTCAGCTTGTCTTGAAAATGTGGACAAACTATATACCCATTTTTAAATCATGTTCATAGGTCAAGTAAAACCAGACTTATGATAATATATGATACGATACACTTTTATGCATTCATTGCACATTTGATGCAGGAAGAAACAATAAAAAAGAAAAAAATGACATCGCTTATCCGATTGGTGGAAAAATGCACCACATCAACCAATCAGCACATTTTATGGCATTTGGTTGTTAAGGAAGAGTTTTGGAAGTGACGACAGAGAGAGACATAGAGATAGTGAGGTTTGAGATTTGGGACATTGGGACGTGTCCCTGTGTGTTGTGGTGGACAGAAACAGTTTTTTTCTAGTGTCACAAATAATTTGTGTGGCACCTAAATGTTTTGTAAATAAGTTATAAGTTAAAATGGTTTGTTAAACATGTTTGTGATTCTCAGAGTAAAGAATGTAACGTTTTCCGGCTCAGATTTGATGTTTTAGTGTGATTTTGGGTCCGGTGTGTTAATACAGTATGTCAAAATGAAAAAAACATCTCATTGTGGTGTTTTGTCAGATGCTTCTGGTGTCTCCTCATAATTTGGGATGATGCACCGACCACCGAGGTGGTAGTGTCAACAAGTTGCAGGTTTCTCATCCAGGAGACTTTGATTTGGATCCAGTTTGAATTTTGCAGTTGCTTTCATCTTTTCTCCACCTGTTAAAAAATCTCACTATATTGCCTAAAAGTAAGCAAGTAGATTTTTCCACCCAGAACTAGCCAAGTAGATTTTGTTGCCTGAAACTGACCATGTAAATTTTACCACCTAAAAGTAACCAATTAGTTTTTGTTGCTTAAAACTGCTCAAGTAATTGTTGCCACCTAAAACTAACCAAATCATTTTCACCCACTAAATCTAACTAAAGAGATTTTCTACCTAAAATTTGCCAAGTAGATTTTTGAAGCTAACCGATTATTTTTTGCCATTTTATAACTAACCATGTCATTTTTAGCACCTGAAATGAACATAGTACATTTTAACACCTGAATCTAACCATGTAAATGTTGCTGCTTAAAACTAACCAAATTGTTTTTGTAGTCTAAAATTAACCAAGTAAATTTTGTTGCCTAAAGCTAGAGAGATTTTGCTTCCGAAAATTCATCAAGTGATTTTTTTCCACCTAAATCTAACCAAGTAGATTTTGCTGCCTAAAACTAGCCTAATACTGTTTGTTGCTCGAAACAAACCAAACAGATTTTTGAGGAGCGAAAGCAAAAGTAAAAAGTGAGTGAATGGAAAAAAGTAAAAGTTTGAACCATAAAGGTCCAGGCAGGATTTAAATCACAATCTCCCAGCTGTCAGTACCACCCCTCTGTAAAACAGGAAGGTTATTATATAATATACTGTACTCACTGTTTCAGTACAACACCAGCAGGCACCATGTGTGCAACCGTGAGACACAGGGACTATCTATGTGAGGCCCTGGGATGAGAACTTGCTGATTAAACCACCTTAACTGACTTGGATGTCATTCTGGTCCAACAGAGACCAGAATTCGGCAGGAACCAGATGGTGTGGTATTTCTGGTGTTGTTCTGTTCCAGGTGTTGTTACTGCCAGCAGCGTCTTCCCAGAATAAGGCTCGGTTACTTGTCATGATAAAACAGAAACGTGGATCTTGTGATGCTGCTGTAGGTCGAGTCTCACGGGGTATCTCAGAGGAATATCATGTTTTCTATCTGAGCTTTACGGGCAGCACAGCAACCTCCCCTTAATGGAATGGAAAGACAGATATCATTTTCATCTGTGTGTGTGTGTGTGTGTGTGTGTGTGTGTGTTCAGACAAAGACGAGGGAATTTCTTAGTCAATGACAACTTTTGCTGCAAAAGATTAAAGCTCAAACCAAATGTATGATTGATGAGGGCTTACAGATAGACCGGTACTGAGATCCAGCTCCAGATTTTAAAAGAACATTTTGAGATAAATGCCTTCGTCAGCAGTCAGATTCTTTAAATGGATGGAAACAAGAAGTGTGTAGCCTGGATTAGCATCAAAGTAATCCTCTGAGGTCCGAATATCATAAATCACACTAAAACCCTGTCCACATAAAGAGGGATTTGCTTTGTACACGTTGCTTTTTAGCTGAACATTGACACTATAATGGAAATCCAAGTTCTGGAGTCCTTCACTTCCACTGGTAGTTGCCCCAGTTTAACCTTGAACCGCCCAGTTGGTGTCGCTAATAGAAAGAATTCTTTGGTTTTGGTTTTTGTCCTCTGGCTGCAGAGATTTGCTGGAACAATTTTCAGACTTTGGAGTTAGTGGCACATCACTGATGTTGACTTATGTTTGCAGTATTTTTGTCTGTTACATTGGTTACTACATCAGATCAATGACTGTAGACTGATTAGATCTTTTCTGCGCCAAAATAGTATATACCTTTAATTAAAGTTATTCTAAATGGGGACTATTTAAGCTGCACTGATACATATTTCAGTAATGTGAGCTGATCTGTTCAGGGTCATAAACCTCTATGGAGCTTTTCAGGCCCTTTTATCTCCTCATTGTTGGTTTCTGTCTTGATTGACTTAACATGTTCAGCAGCTGTAAAGCCCCAAATTTTGCTCCTGAGGTGGTGGAGACCAAAAACAGAGCTAAAACGGAGGAAATGGAGACTCATCAGATGGACACCAACAAGACTCCAGAGGAATCAATTCAATCGGCTGGATGTGAAACTAGCATGTTTGGCATAGCCACAAAAAGGAGCATAAAATACCAAATAACAAGTAGCATGATGGGTCCTGTTGGCTTCAGTCAAATCTGAGAAAAATTCCCACTTCAAAAAGTATATTTTGGGTAATTTATAAAAGTATATCGCCTTTTGGGATAGGTGGTTACTCAAAACAAGTTATAGCATATGACAGGCCTCCTTTTTACCAGCATTTTGATACCAGGCTCATCTTCTAGCCATGATCCTTTCTATATTAAACAGCTTATTAATTTACAGTGGATTTGGATCAGTACTTGGTATCAGCAGCTCCCCAAAGCCAAGGTATTGTTATTGAAGCAGAACTGGAAAAATTAGATTGGTGCACCTCTAACTGAGAATGAAATCACTATTGCAGGACAGATTTAAGAATAAATATTTAGGTTCCCCTAGCAGATGGTACAGTAACATAGAAAGAAATATTAACAGAAGAATCCTGAACAGAGTTCTCAGATCTCTGTAGCTCTTACAGTTTGGAATGTATTCCATCTGGTGCACGTACAGTGGATTATTACAAACTGGTAATTTGGCAGAGGTTTTACACTGAATGCTCTTTAACCCTTTATGGTGAGACGGGCTTGTGTTCCCACCTGGAATCGAACCAGGGACCTGTGGTGAGTGTGTAAATCACTACACTACAAAGACACTAATATATTCCATTTGATGCATAATACCAAAAAACCTGAACTACCAGGTTACCTGAGCATCAAAGGCTGGGTTCATTTTCATCCAAATCTCTAGATTAGGCCTAAATATGTGTGTTTGTTTTTATTTAGAATGAATCAGAATCAGAATACTTTATTAATCTCAGAATGAAGGCACCAAACTAGTGCGAAGAAATTTTCCGTGGATCCAATAAAGTTAATGTTTACCTCTCATTTTCTCTGTAGGGTGAGACAGAGATCCCATCCGTGGCTGTCACCAAGACTCCAAAAGGACCGGGTCTGGAGGGTCTGGATATCGAGCCGGACTCCTACGACGTCCCTGCCAACCTCTCCTCTGATGAGCAGGAGTTGAGCGAGGACGAGGCCGACTCTTCGCGAGCTGCTCGCCTCAAGAAGACAGTTGTGAAGCGCACAGAAAAACTGAAGGAAAACCTTAGCAGAACCAGAGACACCCTGGGCACCAAGTTCCACAACCTTGGTGAGAAGGTGATATCACCGGAGCAGAGAGAGAAGATGAACCTGGCCGGTGAGCGGCTGAAGAAAAACATCAAAGCCCCGAGCAAAGAGACCTTCCGCATCAAGCTGAAGAAGGAGAGAGCTGTTGCTGAGGGCCAGGAGGGCGCTGAGGCCGAGGCGGAGCTTCAGGGAAAGGTCGACGAGCCTGCAGGGGGTGTCACTTACACCGAAACCAAGAGGGAGGGGCCTGTGGAGGAGTCCAGTGCCACCTGGGTATCAGAGGAAGATCACAGGAAGTAGATGACCCACAATAGGACAGATCTGAAGACTGGTGAAGGTTGGGAGTTAAAGAGAAGGTCTGTGATTGGTCGACATCACTGAAGGACATTTTACTTGTTTAAAAGTTTTAAAATGGAAGAAGGTGGTACTGAGACAAAAAATCACCAGAGTATAAATAGGTTATTTATGATAAAAATCTGCTAATTTAAGTCATCAGGTGTTGTCAGAGGTCATTTACTTACGATGATGGAGACAAAGTCAGGTTTCAAACTTAAAATAAAAGGTCCATAAAGTGTCCAGATTAACGAGTGTCAAAAGTGCAGATGAGGTTGGGGTTTGTTTGCACAAAATGACCTGAATTAAAATAAAGGTGATGGGTGGTGGGCAGAACATTGAGAAGGACTATGAATGTTGAATCTTTTGATCACTTATCTGGATGTTCATAAACTGCTGTACATACTCTCACCACTGGGGGGGCAACATTGGCCTCAGCTGGTCTCTGAGAAGCCCAGTGAGAAAAGAAACTATCGCTGAGTCAATGTCAGACTGGATTCTGTATGCAGACAAGTAGGAGTTCCAGAAAGCAACACCCATAAGCCAGTAGTAAAGTAAAGCCAGTTACATAATTTTCTTCCAGTTGTTTGCAACATCGGCACATAGACTCTTCAGACGAAGTCTCGTGAAGACTAACAAGCAGATTTTTGATTTTTTAAAGCATTTATCAGTGATAGGGAATGGAAATTAGTGAGAAAGCTGTGAAGCAGGAAGTGAGATCACAGTCTAGGAACAATTTCTTGTATTTAGGCCACAGATTGTGTTTAAAAGGCAGACATAGCTTTCATGTCTGACCTGCATTCATTTTAATGGCCAACGGGGGCAACTCCTCTAGAAGCCTATGAAAAAAGACTATCATCTTATTTGGCTTGTAACCTTTGTAAACATTTTCCAGTTAAGCTTGTGGACTCAGTCCCTAGTTTCAAGTCCTTTTGAAGTCCCTCTTTATAAATATGGTCATCACAAGAGACAGAAAGTAGGATTACAGTGTCAATCACAAGTCATCAGTGATGGGAAAAAGCTCAGCTTGAGGTTTCATAAGACATCACAAACCAGTTGGTGATGTCAAGGTCTCTAATTCCATCTTTTATACACAATTCATGGTTTAGATGAACAGTACAGTAATTTTTAAAATAACCTTTGCATAAAAATGGTTTTAAAATGTACTAAAACTGTTATTAGAATGTGACAAAACAACATATTACATCCAAGATGTCTCTGTGTTGTGTTGCAGAGATATTAAATAAAGTTGAAACAGGGCCAGCTGTACTCTGGTGTAATACCACTTTGAACCATCATGTAGTGTCCAATCCGCATGCAGCGTGATATTGTTAAAACTCAATGTTTGTTCAGAAATCAAGTTACTATCATAGTTAGATGACATATTTTGGTAGCTAGAAGAGCACAGACTGTGCAGGAACATCTGATAAACTAGAAGTCATCGTTCAAGATAGCAATACAAGTTAATTTCAAATGTACACAGAATGAGGCTGCTGGTGTAAAACTTTAAGGCAAAATACTGCCACCTTGTGGTGAAATGTTTTATTAAATAAACAATAGTTGGGTTTTTTGTATGTTTTAAACAAAAGCTACCTTTAAATCTGTAGCAGGCCACTAAAGAAAAACTGGTTTGATGTTGCTTTTTGACATTTAGAGCACTTAAACCAAACACCACGTCTTTTTCCGTGGCTGCATCATTCCATCAAGTCCCAAAATCCTCGGGCACGTTTTCCCCCTAACGTCACATAAGAAACAGGAAAGTTCACTAGAATTTAAATACATTTCTGTGAGTTTGATTAAAGCTGCCAAAAACACCACTTTTATAAAATATATGCCCAGCTTTATCCGTAATCAAGGAGCAGACACAGTAACTGGTGCTAAAACCAATAAAACTTTGCATGAACTTCAGAGTAGCGTAGCCCCTTCGAGCAGTGACATTAGCCAGACTGTAATTACTCCTCTGAAATTGAATGTGGTGGATTTAAGGCAGTCTGAGCTCTGGTGTTGGTGGCTTCAAAGGTTTTTGAGAGATTTTGGTGTATGAATGTTTTATTTTCTTGCTGCTTGATATTCATAGGTTCTTTTGAAGTTCAGTGAGCACACTGAGATTATTCTCCTGCAGTGATTACTGAGGTTGCCGCCTTCATCGGGATCACAGGAGTTTAAGTTTTCATCGCTTCAATCATCACATACTCTTTAGAAGCTTTGCTTTCACAGTGCTACCATTATACATTAGTGCAGTGCCTTATTTTGAAAACACACTTCCTGTATATCTTAATACTTGCTTGTACTTGTATCCTTGTGTTGCTGAGTGAGTTTAATGCAGTAGATGGTTGTATATGGATTCAATTCTTGTTTTACTTTTTCCATTTTTGGTTACAGCTCCATTTTTACAATATTCAGTCGCAAATGCGTAATGATGAAAAACAGCTGTCTTTACACACCTTGTTTTGTTTTTGTACAAATAAAGTTCTCATGAAACCTCAATTTTCTTTTTTTATTCATTTTTAACTATTATTGAATCTTTATTTGTACACTGTCCACATGCAATCTGGGTAGAAAAAAAAATCCAAGGTGGGAGTGTCAAAAAACTGCAGTACCTCAAATGGCCACTTGCAGCTGGCTCTAAAATGAGTCCATCACCATAGCCTCCCATGTTAAAATGTACACCTTTACAGCACAAATAAACATGTTTACAGCCTGCAACAAAAATGGTTTTGGTCTTTGTGGGTAGTTGAACTCTTCATAATGCCTCTAAAGTGGGTACATTTTTTTGTAACTCTCCCATTTAAATTTTATTAAGGCTTAACGTTATGGGCGTGATCACATTGATTGACAGGTGTCTAAAAATAATATGGCTTACTGTGTGGTTAATTGTTCTATGTCCAATTTTGTCGTATTGTATTAGTTTGTTGCTTAGCACTAATAAGTAGATAAGGCTATCTGTGTGTCGAACCCGTACAGTCTTTGGGCACAGTTTGCTAACCAAGCCGACTAGTATTAGCTGATAACTTATAACTCCACCCTCTTGTCTAAATATGGTCTCTTCTGCCTCCAAAAAACAATATAGTAGCAGCTAAAATGCTATTGTTGGAGCTTCAGTGCAAGTCTAAACGAGTGGGTGAAATCACAGTGAAATCTTAAAAACACTCACCAGCCGCTTCATTAGGTCTACCTGTTTAACTGCTCGTTAAAGCAAATACCTAATCAGCCAGTCACATAGCAGCAACTCAATGCATTTAGGCATGAAGATATGGTCAAGACAGTTTGTTGAAGTTCAAAACGGGCATCAGAGTGGCGAAGAAATAAGAAGACAACAGGAACTCAAATAACCACAACCAAGGTATGCAGAAGAGCATCTCGAATCATGAAGCAGATGGGCTGCGGTGCCACGCCTGTCTACTATGAATAGGAAACTGATGCTACAGTTCACACAGGATCACCAAAACTGGGCATTAGGAGGTTGGAAACATTTCATGGTCTGATGAGTCTTGATTCCTGCTGTAGGGTCAGAATTTGGCATAAACAAGACAGAGAGCATGGATCCATTCTGCCTTGCACTGAGCATTCAAGCCGGCTGTGGTGGTGTAATTGGTGGTGTAATGGTTTGGTGGACATTTTCTTTGTACACTTTGGGCCCCTTAATATAAAATGAGCATTGTTTAAATGCCACGGTCCACCTGAACATTGTTAGTATTCATATCCATCCCTTAATCACCAGTGCGCCCATCTGTTGATAGCTGCTTCCAGCAGGATAACACACCATGCCACAGAGCTCCAATCCTCTCACCCAATCTCAATCCAACAGATCACCTTTGGGATGTGGTGGAACGGGAGATCCTCATTATGGACGTACATCCAACAAATCTGCAGCAACTGCGTGATGCTGTCAGGTCAATATGGGCCAAAACTTTAAGGAACGTTTCCAACACCTCATTAAACCTATGTCATGAAGAATTTAAACAGTTCTAAGGCCAAAATGGGATCCAACCCAACACTAGAAATGTGTATCTGATGACGTGATTAAGACATGATTTTTAGGTGAATACATCTTATTCTTCATATATATATGAAAAAGTCTTAACTGATGAAAAACCTTTTGTAATGACAAATATAATCAATCTGTCATGGTTCGCCTGTTCAGGCCTGGTTTGGGGGCCGGTTCCCCTCCTTGTATTCTCCGCCCACCTGTCTCCCTAGTGGTCTTCGTCCCGGTTTGCGTCATGTCCTGTGTGTCTCCCCTTCCCATTG